>DWLO01004294.1:0-10112 GCA_018245335.1 Dalla quadristriga | reverse complement strand
TTCGCACGTTCTATGTAAAGTCTCCCGTACTGGTCATAAGCATAACAATGAATGCCGCATGTTTGTTGCAGCAAATCATTGGTATGCAGGAGAAACAGCGTGGGAGATAGAATAGAGCCTTGGGGTACGGCAGCGTTGATGGGTTTCACATCTGAGCAACAGCCGTCGACAAAGACCTTGATATGTCGCTCAGATAGATAGCTGGTTACCCATTTGCACAACCTCTCGGGATGACCATAGAATGGTAACTTCGCGAGAAAGGCCCTTGTGCCAAACTCGATCCAAGGCCCTAGCGATATCAAAGCTGACTGTCAGTGCCACCCCTTTGCTGTCGATTGCTTGCGCCCAGCGGTGTGAGATAAACCAGGAGGAGGTCACCAGCTGACCGGCCCTGGCGAAAGCCATATCAGTGATCGCTGATCAGCTGGTTAAACTCCAGGTACCCGTGGAGCTGTTACACGCTCCATCACCTTGGACAGCAGGAAGGTAATCGCTATAAGCCTGTAATTGTAATCATTTGTCATAGATTGGAGTAACAGAGGGAAGGAATATTAGACAGTAATATTCACAATGATTAAATCAACTGTAAAGTTTCCATAGTTTATAATATAATTTATCAAATATTAAGGCATATAAAAATATAAGGCATTCATGCAAGAAATCTGGTGCACTTTTCATGATTCACAAAACATAATGTAAAAAGTACAGAATATCCTTACGAAATTAGTTTTCAAATTACTTTCAAATCTAGAAATATATCAGCTATTCAAATAAAAACAGCCTGGCCGAAGTATTCAGGACTATATACGGACTTTTGCTATCGTTTAAAATCATACAAATTTGACTTGACTACCCCAGCTACTGTCCAACCACCACTACCTAATTTTAATATTGCAATCAAAACTACATTTTGTGATCCTAGGTCTGGCTGCTTCGTTTTACATGCCAGATACAATTAGAGCCGAGATATTTCAACGCACAGAAGAGAACTACATGCATCGGAAAGTTATTCCATATCCAGGTAGTAGTATTTTCTTAAAACTTATTTCTTCCATAAATTCAAAAACTTCAAATAATAAAGAACATAACTGCACTTATCAAATTCTTATTTTCAAATGAAGTAAGAACGTAAAGGAAGAGTTTCGGATACATGCACTTCCTGCCGTCGCGAACGCAAACACGTGGGCAAACACGAAGGAATCTGACGGGAGCGATATTTCAGACATGCCGGAGAACGTGGAGATGTACACAGAGCTGGTCCCTCTCGAGAAGTGGTCGCCGCACGTGATGTGCACGTCCTTCCGCGCCACGCACCGCCAGACCGGCGACCACTACGCGCTGCGACGCCTCCACGCCTACTCCTCGGTCCTCACGAAGAGAGTGGAGATGTGGAAGCAGATAGATCACCCCAACATCATCCGCCTGTACGAGTTCTTCACCACTCAGGCGTTTGGAGATCACTGTAAGTACTTCCTAATTTTAAATAATGACGCACAAACCGCTTCTCTAAAATGTAAATAAAGATTTTCTGTAATTGCGCTACCATTATAGTGTCCTTTATGGTCTGTTCATATTAACATCGTAACTTAAATTATATCTTATAAAATATCCGATTACTCTTTCTTAATCTATAACGGTTAAAAGTACCTTCACCCTTTCCTAATTTCTAATCATTTACGATAACGGTATTCAAGACCGGTTTTACATCACACGATACGATTTCGTCTATCGGACCGATACACAAGATCCGGCTCTCATGAGCATGAAGCATATCTAGATATAAGTTTTATGTAAACAATTTACGCATACATTACACAAAAATTAGTACTAGTGCTATAATCAAGAAAATTGCCTTTTAGGGAGATAGAAACTGAGCTATCGTTGTTAAAATGTAGCTAAAAGCTTACAATCTGATTCTAAGATGCAAACTATCTTTGTCAAAATGTACTGTCAAAACTTGCAAGAAATATAAGGCTTTTTTATTTTTATTTACTATTTTTATAAGTGCAATATTAACAGCTGTTGGCTGAAATGCATAATGGACCACTGTAGAACACTCTCACAAATGAGGACCTGGAGCGTACTCCACCACTGCCAATGACACTGGTGTACGTGTCGTAGGAGCTTTGGCTCACCAAGGACTTACTTGTCAAAAGAACGCTAGCATCTTCTCTAGCGCTTTTCTTAATTTTAAAGCTATTTACTTCACAATAATACTGTTGAGAGGTGTTCTCCGCTCTGATGCGAAAATGATAAGTTTCTGTCCTAATCCCACACCACCTGCCTTTCGCCGGAAGTACGAAGTAAAGTTGGCGTAGGAAACTTGTCAGTGTATGGGAGAAAGTAAATGAAATAGTTATGGAACGTATAAACAGTGGCGATTAAACTTAGTTAAATATTAAATTATAAATTTAACTGAATAATGCTTTACATTTCATTGCCATTATCATAAGTATGTAAATTTGCTACCAGTCAACTAAAAGATATATTGTCACAAAATGAACTGGTAAAATCAGTAATGCTAACAATTTGAATCGAGTTTCATGCATCTGCATCTGGATCATATAAGTACTGTATCTCCCGATACACTATATCGTACCGTGTAATGCGAAAGCGCTGTAAATTTAATTGCGAGACTTCTTTTTCATGCTTTCTTTTATTTCGCTTCTGCGGAGGGATTCTCCCCTCTATCTATTTTTATCCGACAGCGTCAGAAAGAGGGTAACGTTTTTCGGGTGTATGTATGTCCAGTTCTTTGTCACGCTCTGTAACCTAATCGATACGATGAATTTTAATAAATTAGGAATTGTTGAGAAAGTGGTGCTATGATCATTTAAAAATATACACGCAATTATGTTATGGACTGGACATGTCATGTCAATTATTGAGATACTAAAAAAACGTTTGAGATTGTGAGATAAATCATGTTAGTAAGTTAGTCTACAATCTTTGAAAATTTCGTCAAAAGTCGTTCTCTGGTTTCGGAGCCTATTTGCGACAATAAAACACAGACAGACAGACAACAATTCTAAAAACGATTGATTATGTTTAGGTGTCATATAAATAGCATATTCCACTTGATTATTGACCCTAATTTTAATATAACAGACAGACACTACAATTTTATTAGTAAGATTATGTAGAAATTTACTTAGGGCTTTGCTCTACATTTTATAATGTGTATTAATTACAGCAGTTTTCATATTCTTACGAGGAACAGTGTTGCGATGTCTTGGCATAATTGTATACATATATCATTTGATGGAACACTTTATCATCAGCACCAATACCACATCCCTTCATAGGCCCATTAATGTGCACCGGTAGTTCACCACACTGCTGACTAGAGACACTTCGCCGTAAATAACATGCATACTTATTGTCTAAATATTTGATTGTTAGGGCAGCATACACTTAAACTTTTGGTCTTGTTTTGAAATGCGATCCATATCTGAAAATCTGATGACGTTTTACGTTGATATCAGCCTAGCCTAAATTTCGTACATCTTCGACATTGGAAGGTGTTATCCCTAACAAACCTTATACCAAAGTAGTCAATTGTAATGAACATCAATGTAAACAGGCACCTGTTGAAATGACCAGACGAAGCATTTAGTTTCCATAACGATACAAATTTCAACTATTTGTAAATTTTATCAGTAGGTGGTCAAGCGATATCGTGTTTTAAAATTCAACAACTCCAAACTGCAACCCCCCGACTACGGCCCTACTGGTCATCTCACATAGAGCGGCCTCCCTGACGGCACGGTAATAATACTGTCGACTGAACCCACACCGATACACTGCTTATTTGCGAGGGTTGTGCAAATCAGGCCGCGAATGGAAAACGGATAATGAAAACAGACTAGCATAGCTTATGATTGAAATTAAACGAAGAAGGCCACTTAAAAATCTAAATCCCCATTATTTTCCAAATTGCATGTCGTCCTCATAGTTCTTAGCGCAACCTATGCGCCTTGCAATAATAATGTCAAAATTGGAATAATGAGCTAGGTGTCTATCGACAATGTAGACTTATCGAAGTAGCTTCAGATGTACTCAACAAGCTTTGTAAACGCGATAGCTTAATTTTTTTGCAACAAAAGCCAAACCACGACTCTAATCGGTCATCACCTTAACAGTTGAACCTTTAAAACTTTTCCTAAATAATAGCCTTTTAACACGATGCAGTTTTGTAGTCGCTATGTCAAACTATTTTATGCCCGTGGCATAACGGCTCGAACTCCTCTTTTACCTCGTCTTTGGAGTTGAATCGTCTTCCGGTCAAATGTTCTTTCAACTTAGAGAACAGGTTACTGGGACTGCTAGTAGCCACTGCCAAATCTTGCCAATTTCCTGCAAAAGTTTGAATGGACTATAATCCAATATATTTCATTTCATTAACTTTCTTTTTAATATGCCTCGGGTCTTGAATAAAATAAAGATATCAAACCAATAAAATTAATGAATCTATAGTAAGCTTTCAGATTGGTGTCATTTTTAGTCTTTCAAGCCCTGTTTAGTTCCTGAAATCAATCATGCATAGCGTCGGCATCCCTCTTACTGTGTTTTTATGTGTCTACTACCTAGGTAGTTAATTCGTGGGGGCATCGGGAAATGGCGTCCGCTTAAAATTCAATACCTTTATTTGGTTAAAGCAGTTTGGCGTTCTCATTAGGGTGTGCGCCCCTTCTGTTGCACCCTAGCGTGAATATGTCCTAGCTATCTAGTATTATACTGTTTTCAGGATGGGGTTCCGAACTCCCGACGCGACACATCGATCGGTGATGCCTAAAATATAGCTACTTAGCTACAATCAGTTCGTAGACTGCCACCGCCGTACCTTCGCATAATGAACTCTAATAAACCTTGCTCATCTCTATTTTGCCTCTTATTGTTTATAAGTGTATCTGAGCAATGAATTTCAATTGAATGAGATGAAAAGCCATCTTAGGCATTAATCTACGGTCTTCCTGTCCCGTCTTAGGATATGGCCGAACTAATGGATTTTACTATACCTATACCTAGCTACATAGTTATGTCAGAAGTGTAGCAAACAATAGCGAGCTAAGCTAAGCGGGGCTCGGTTTGATAACCTAGGGATGCTTATTCTGTGAAACAAATTTTTAGTGTGATGAGTTTGTTTATTGTTTGGAATAACATTTCATATAAAAATTGTATACGGATATGAAATAAACTTTAGTTTTTCAATTTTAATAATTAGTCGTCCGTAGATGGCGCTAGCCTCAACCTTTCTTGTTTTAAACTCAGTTCTTAGTATTTAAAATGTCAGAATACTGGAAGGCTTGGTATCGGGAACCCTAAATGCGGGTCCACCGGCGGTTGGGCGAGGAGGAGCGAGTGGGGGGATTAACCGCGGCCCGGGGACCAGCTCCCTCTGACTGCGTGGAGATGATGAATTTATACCTTACTATGGTATGTGCCTATCGGTTTATTGATTTTGTTGTTATACCTATACGCGACGTGCGATGCACGGGGCGGCGTAACAGGCGGCGACGCGGCGGTGGCGCGGCGTGAGGTGGAAAGCGGGTGAGGGAAGGACGCAGACAATAATTGCTTGTCAAGTGCATTCAATACGAACTGGTTGAATATTCCATTTCAAAGGGTTGACTTTCCAGTCCAGTCGTAACTGTTTTATGCTATTGCTACCTACTTATTTGAAATAAACAAAGATCTCCCAATGACGTTTGTGAGATCTCCTTTCATATTATGAGGCTTTTTAAATATATTTAAGTAATAGTTAAAAATTAGTAGTACACTATTCCGTGACTATCTTACTCTGAAAACAATAAATAAATAACCAGAGTCGATATACTCTCAGATAATAGTAAAACAGTGAAGTCTCATGTTATTATTTTTTTTTTTTTGAGAATAAATGTCTATAAACACAGTGAAGATAATTTGCATTACAAAGACAGTTCACAAAGTCTAATGTAGGATATATCTATATTAATGTTGGCAGTGTGAAATAAAGTGGACCCTTAGGGTACAGACACTAAGGGATTTTACTAAAAATCATTTGAGTTATTGAGATAAGTCTAAACCTATACGGTAAGTTAGTGTACCCTCTACAATCCCTGAAGATTTCATCATAATCTTTTATTATTGACCTTCATTTTAATATCACTGACAGGCACTCCAATTTTATTTATTGGTAAGATACTACAATCAGAATGAGAGGTAAGTAATTCGTACATACCTCGCCATTCTGATTGTAGTATCTTACCAATAAATAAAATTGTAGTAAATACCGCAGTATTTCATTACAGTTTAAACGTCGCGTCGACCTAATGAAAACGTGTTCAAAAGAAAATGTTGTAATACATTTTCACATCATCTTCCGTAAAGACGAATACGAATAGGTATAGCTAGTTCTGTGGATACATTTTATATTTTACAAATGACGGGCAGTGAAATGGCTTTCCATTCGATTACTGATTCATTTCCGCACAGGCAGTGGGAAATCACGTCTTTATTCAAATATCCTGTACAACCAAAGTAATCACTTTGTTAAGTATATGCTCAAAACGCTATAAAGATGTTATCCGACTTTCAGCATGAGCAGATGTTCTAGATCCTAGATCCTATATGTTGCAAACGTTGCAAACATGTCAAAATGCAGGCTCCAATAAGTAAATTCATCTTAGTGGGAAAAATACGAGTGACTGTTGAATGGTTGGCAGCTCTGGTGCTGGTGTACGACTACCACCCGGTGAGCGCGTCGCTCCTGGAGAAGTACCTGACGGGCGGCGGCAACGGCAACCCGGCGGACGCCAACGGCGCCTACCACGACCCCTTCTCCTCCGACCCGGACGCGCCGCGGCCTTATACTCACCAGGTGACATTCTATTTTTTCTAGCTACTTCAACCCACAGGCCCCTATGTGCGTTTTAACATATTAAATATCACTTGCTTTAAGAGGATACCTCGATCCTCACTTGGAAATGAAGCGGACGGATCACGGAGGACTATGGAGGTTTAAAATGATAGTGAAGCAACTATTTCCTGTAGGTACGTAAACCGTGAGATAGCTATAATGAGCGCGCACCCGAAAATAATCAACGTAAGCGTTAGAAATCATAATTTTTTTCTGAATGTTATGGGAGTAGCAACTGAGCATGAAGTCGTACCGACCACTGCCGCGCATCTGAGACAAACCTCTAATGTAGTTAGTTAGTTAGCCCTGTTAGTATTAGATGTTAATAGGAATAGTAGATGGTAAGTATTCATTAGTAATAGGACTACCATGAAGTCGGTTAGTGGAGGTTAGTACTGTTAGTAAATATTAGTAATCGTGGTCCTGAAGTTTGAGGTGGCTGCTTCTGGCATTAGTGTAACCAGCATTCACAATTGTTGAAAAACAATTATTCCACTCCAGAAATGGGTGTGGCGGTGGTAGCGCCCCGGGCGAACCGTATAGAGGTTCAACCATCTGGCAAACCTTTACTGCGGATTATATTTCAGATTTAATAAATTTAAAACATCAATAATGTGGTATATACTCAGAAATCTGAACATAACGCCGAAGTCCAATTAGTCAACCCAAGTGAAGTATCTAGCTTTTGTACTTATTTTCGATTAAACGCAGACGTAAAATTTTACGCCACCATTAAATTGAAAGTGGAAACGAGACGCATTATGTCCAGACGGCATCAATGTCCTATCTGGGTAGCTATACTCGTGTTCGAAATCGTCTGCGAGGGGCGCACCAGCAATTGAGGGGATGCCGACCCCCGTCTGGAAATCTAATAGGTATTTTGGGGTGACTGCCGCATTCACTGTTATAGAGGTAGCTATGATTATGATGTATCGGGTGTGATGGGTGCCAGACAGACGGGCGATTTCGGTGCGCTGTGTAAAGTACATGGATAGTCCATAGCTCAATCGATCTGTTGGACGGCGCACTTCGATTACACCTGCGTGTAGCGCTTGATTGGGGTTCCTATTTGCATAAATAGAACTGCATAAAGCGTATTACATCATACAGTTCCCTTAAGGATTGGTCAAGATGTCATTAAGATACTTTATTAATACACTTACAGAATATTTCAGTGGTATTAAAACAATAACAGCTAATATCCACTAATGGCAGCATGTGCAATTAAATACCTTAATATAACATAACAATATCGAGTGGCTAGGATTTCGACTTGCCACCTGCATCATCAAGCTAATCGAAATTAGGATTGCAGCCCTTTTCTAGCTATCACCGCTTCTGATCCTAACATAGTGTATCATATTGTTTCAATAATCGCGACTTAGTGTTACGAAAATTGAAACTTTCTACTTTAGATTAAGTATTCCTCATTAAAATTAGATGAGGCTATCTTAAATATTGATTGTTCGCGTGTCCGAGGCTGGGTCAGTGGATAGGCTATTTGCAGCTATATTGTTTATTAAAATTGGACGAATCTATCTTAAATATGGCCGGGTCAGTAGTTGAGCCATTCGGAGCCAGACATCCGTTTTTAGCACTATCGGAAGGTGAATGGTTTTAAGCAGCGATTCGTTGACGTTTAACATGGATTAGCACTATCGCTGTATGCGAGCTTCCGAGAATAATTGATTCGACTGGCATTATATTTGCTTTGAAATCATTTTTATTTTGAACTAGAAGTTCGGGACTTCGTCCGCGTGAATTTTCGATATACTTACATAATAACTAAGCAATGATGATTTATTGCATTACAAAGAATAATCACTGAATCTAATGAAGGATATTATATCAAAGTAGACAGTGGTGCAGGTGGTGGTGGTACAGAAGCTATGAGTTGACCGTTGAGATATACCAAAGCTTATACGGTATTTTAGTCTACCCCCTGTAATCCGTGAAAAAAAATGGTTCACTATTTTGGCCTATCATTGTTCTCATATAACCCAATAACGTAAGCTACTGGAAAATTTGTACAGTTATCAATATTGAAAATGACTGAAACCATAATTGTGGTGTGTACAGAAAAATGCGATGCTCCGCGCAGTGGCGTCGGGCGCGCTTCTGCCGGAGGCGGTGCTGTGGAGCCTGCTGGTGCAGCTCACGGCGGCGCTGCGCACCATCCACACGGCCGGCCTCGCTTGCAGGTATGCTCCCGCCCTCTCCCTGACCTCTCCGCAATATAACGGTAAGAAAAGGCTGCGTTTCCACGACAGCGACGGGCATTGCGACAGAGGGGACCATACAAAATTAGTTCTCCCTTCATTTATTTTATATGAACGTTCGTTTCTGTGGTCGAAAATGCGGCCTAAGGGTGACCCATCAACATTAAGTCCAACCTACGTTTTGATTGTAATTTCAAGCTCTTACGCGGTTAGTAAATTTGGCGAAAAAAATTGACCGCAAATGAGCGTGTTAAAATGTAATTATCAGGTTTTACGCAGGCAGAAACTTGCCATGGAACTATCCTGTAGTCTTATCGCACTGTTTCTTTGCCGTTTCCCCCTTTTTAGGAGCAAGTGGGTGTTGAATATATATTTCTATGAAACACCTAGCATCATACATTTTATTTTAGCATTTTAAAAATTACAGCGGTTTTGGAATAAACATTGCTGCATTTTCGTGTACGTATTATGACTGGATATCACATTTATGTAGATTACATCTTTGCTCTTTAGGTCATACGATGTTTACCTACTGGTTACTATATTAGCGATACTTCAGTTACTCAAAACGGTACGACCGATTAAATCGTGCTTATTGGTATTATGTAGACAAGTTTATCATAATTTTCGTGATCATGTTTACAGACTAACGATTCTATAGTTTGGTTATGTAAGATGCAACATTGTGCACAATAACTGCCGGATGACCCGAGATAGCATAATACAGAACTTCTTCGGAGTTACAAATTAAATAATACACATATTTGGTAACGTTTTGAGAAATTGCCTTCGGGAGCAAAATTGCCGCCGTGAGTAGATTTCATGAGCCTTTCCGTGCTTCCAATGGAAAATAAAGCCGACGATTTTGGATGTGATTGTTAGAGTGCAGTCGTTGAGTATTTTTGGAAGCGTTCATGGCTGCAACCCATAATGGCACACTGCAGGGCACGGGTCACTCCTTACAACTGAGAAGGCCTGGAGCATACTCCACCACG
>DWLO01004293.1:0-10113 GCA_018245335.1 Dalla quadristriga | reverse complement strand
GGTTGACTGGTAGAGAATGTCATTAGGCATTAAAGCTTTGTAATCCCTTGATAAGTGTGAATAAGTCTTAAAATAAAGAGTGAAATAAATAAGGAAATTCTCCTTTTGCTAGTTAGCCTCATCACATAAAACGTAAAAAAAATAAACATTGTGGAAGCAATTTGGTAATTTCACTGCAAAGATCTTTTGTAATCATTACGACTTCAAGTAATTAAGGATGCATCGCGGTGAGAACATGCAGAAAGGATACGTGAGGAAAGAGCATAATGCGTAAAGGGCTTTATTTTAAATTTGGCAAGCGTATGACTGGAAGGTTATTCGCGCTATCGAGATCGAAGTGACACCGAATACGCCATATATTGACAGTTTAAAATTAATGTGTCAGTGGAAATCTCAAAGTGTTCAATAGAATTATAATGGATTAAAGGCCAGTAGCCTTTGAAATCCATTATAAGCTACTCGACCAGAATCGTGCTTTAATTATTGTACCTATGTATTTGACAATTTCATTTACTTCAAATATGGAGACTTGTACCTAAAGGTGAGTTCAGATTAAGTAACGTGTTACAAAACTTTGGTTATATAACACGTCCACTTTCTTCAATATATAGTTTTATAACATTGTAACATATAACAAAACCGTACACATTAAAATAACAGTGCAATTTATCAAATTGCATGTCTAGAATCGTTGTTTTTTAGTTCTGCAATAAATACACACACAATAAAACATGCTAATTAACATTGTTTTGTTACATAGTCTGAGCTCACCTTTATACTTATGTATATTAAAAGTACAACTAATAATAAAAATATTTTTAAAAATGTTAAAATATTCATATTAATAAACAATTTAATTCGGTATTTTGGCTCAGTGTTCTTGGTGCAGGAATATTATGCCAGTTTCTAGAAAGCCGTAACTAAAAAAATAAACGTCAGATAGCAAAAAATTATTGATATTCCAAATAGTTACATAATTTTACTATTTTAACGGTAGTTTATCAATATTCCACACCTAGCGTAACTAGAATATGATTACAACATGAATATGCATTCACGAAGGCGCGAAAGATAATGAGCATTGAAGGAACATTAATTGCGAAGTAAATAGATCAGTGCAATTGTGTGAGAAACTGCTTAAAGAAACATTACTTTTTCAAGATGAAGGTCTCTTGATAGCTGCAACCCATAATTGCCCACTGCAGGACACGGATCTCTCCTTACAACTGAGGTGGCCTGGACCATGCTCCACCACGCTGCTCCATAGCTGATTGGTGGAGAGATATGGTAATGGAGATGGAAATCCCAAAATTAATTAATCCTGTTACGCAATTTCAGTGGAAGTTGGACAACAGGTGAATATGGCAACAAACTCAGTAGTGAGAGTGAAAAATCCTAAATAGTCTTACTAATATAGGAAATGCGAAAATTACTTTTAGTGTTTGATACACCTTCAGGGCTAAACCATAAAATCTACCTTCACAGAATTTGGTAATGTGGTAGTTTGAGTCATGGAGTTGGTCTTAGGTTAGGATACTTTTGATCCCGAATAAATCATTAAATTAACGCAAACGAAAAAGAGGGAAACAGCATGTAGGTACTAATGAATTTAAATCTGTGTTTGATTGTTTGTTGACTTGTCTTTCTTTCACGCTGCGACGAAGCGACAGGTCACATAGAAATGGTTTACGGGCAGGAAAAATGCACGGTTCCTGTGAGATAGATAAGGGAATAATACGCAGGCGGACCAGCGGACAAAGCCTGGTCTTAAATAATAGTAATAAAAACACGTGTACCTAGCCGACATGTTTATTTAAATATAAAAAATGTAAAGTACTGTCAATATCAATCAATCGCTATCAATGTCAATGCACGCAGGGTTAAAAGATGAGTGATAATCTTTCTATTACGAAGGTATGTCAAGTGAATCCCATTTCCTATTTTATAAATTCTAATTCTGCAATAAAATATTCCACATACCATCGAGTTCCTAACTTCATGCTTCGGCTAGGTAGACGCGGATTTGCTCACCGGGCGATATTTTGCAAAGTTTCGGATAACCTGCCGTCGACTAGTTGGAATCCGCAACTTACAGTTCCCAAATACTAGATATTACTTTGAAACCATTTCAAAAGCAGGGGCCGTCATAACTTTTAAGTGGGGACCGCTGCTTTAAATTAAATTGGTCTGTCTGAGGTATAAAAATCCTCTTGCTTTTCAAGTTTCTTGCTATCGAAGTAACTGACATTGACATGAAATTAAGTCAGGACTGTGGCCTCTGCAGATCCTTTGACATCAGTAACCAACCTTGAACTGGGGGGTGCGATTCGAATAGTACACTTGAGCTCGTGGACGAGGTCCACAAACTCATGTCCCGATGGCTGATTGCTGACGGCGTGGCGTCGTCAAAGTCATGAACCCATGAGCATGGAATTAATATGTACTTACATACAACTAAGTACCTATTACTCACGTCGTTCGAAAGACTGATAACCGATGGGGAAGAAAGGTCCTCGACTGAAGTGACTACGACTCGAAAAAAGGAGCACAGGTGGCCCTCCGACCAGGTGGACTGATGACACATGACACAGCGGGAAGCCGCTTGATTCAGAGGGCACAGGACCGAGCGAAGTGGCGTCGATTATAGGAGGCCTAATTCCAGAAGTGGACTTTCAAAGGCTGATGGATGGATGGACCTATTACTTATATCCTCATCATCATCACCACCCATCAACGGCTAACTACTGAGCACGGATCCCCTCTAAAGGTGAGAAGAGTTAGGCCATAGTCCGCCACGCTGAACAAGTGTGGATTGGCAGACTTCACAGCCTTTGAAAACATTATGGAGTGGTCTAGCTAGGGCGTAGTCCTATTGTAACGACAGGATATATTTTGCAGATCCTGCTCACTGGATGCAACGTTCCGAGTTCGATACCAGGCCGGGCTGGCAATTAAATGTTTGTTATGTATGTTCTTGATGTATTTTGTCACCATTATTGCTTACATTGTAATATCCTGCAGTTAATATAAAATTCATCTTGAACACAGACGCGCTCAACGTTGAGTATGACACACTTTATGACTTCGAAACTGACAATGTAAGGTTAATAACAGAGGAAATAGTTCAGATGAGGTCCTTTTGCAACGACACCTCAGGGAACGGCTCGTAAGTTTATTGCCAATTCAGAGTCCTTGTCGTTATTAAGTTATACTTCGATCATTTCACGACGCTTATGAATACGATTTAGTTTATGGTGGTTGTTGCACAGAAGACGCTGCTGCTTTTTTGTATGTGTTTATAATAGCAAACGTGCATGCAGTTCTACCGACCACTGCCGCCGAAAATCAGCCGTGGCAATCTCGAATAGGAAAGTGTGATGAACTGTTAGTCAGTTGGTGCTGTCAGTATTTGATTTTAAAAGGAGTATTAATTAATAAGTATTCGTTAGTAATCGGACTGTGACAGTTAGTATATGCTGGTCCTGTTAGTAATCCCAGTTTGTATTTGTCCTATTCGAAGCTAGTCAGAGATGCGTTGCTATCCTTGAGGACTGAGATGGTCGCCTCTTGTATAAGTCATTCATACCTTTCAGACCGAAACCCGTCAACAAAAAAAAAAAAAAAATTTCACGGTACAAATGGGTGTGGCGATAGTACCGCTCCCGGCCAATCCGCGTACAGGTTCTACCACCGTTCCCTGTCCCGTTCTCAGTATTCTCTAAGGAAGTAAAGTGCAGTACTTGAGCTGAAAATCCTAGCCAATGGGTCTTTGTACAGGAACATTCAACCAAAGGACTTTGTTTTTCTGAAAACTACATGTGACGGACAAAAGAGGATAGTCTTATCTATCACAGAACAAGCGTGTGAAAATAGTTCGGTTTTAGTTTCATTGTTGAAAACTTATATTGTATGAATAGGCGGCTGGGCTGGCCGAAGAACAATGTATCCACGATTTACTTCCTATGGTTTCCACATCGCCTATATCAAGAACTCACAGCACAGAGCTATAAAAGCAGCTGGTCAGATCCTTAACTTTGTACTCGTTTACTAGCATTCGATATAAGAACACGGTCAGTGGCCTTCTTAAGACGTCATCTCGTAGTCAGATCCTTAACTTTGTAAACTTTGTACTCGTTTGCATTCGACATTAGAACACGGTCAGTGGCCTTCTTAAGACGTCATCTCGTAGACCAATTCATCAGCCTTTAAAGGTCCACAGCTGGACATAGATCTCTGACCGGTCCAATGCCCCTAAATCTAGGGGTTTCCCGCAGCTTTCCTCAGGTCGTCAGTCCACCTTGTCGAAGGGCGGCCTGTGCTTCTTTTTCCTAGACATGGTCTCCATTTGAGGATCTTTCTTTCCCATCGGTTATCAGTCCTTCCAACGGCGTTTTCTGCCCATTGCAACTTCAGCGGGCTAACTCTGCGAGATATGTCGGTAACTTATGTTCGTCTACGGATTGCACCATTGCAAATTCGGTCGCGTGCTCTCTCCAACGCTCGTAGACCAATACATAATTCCAACTAGCAAGGCTTGCAAGAACTTGACTACTTCTTAGCTTCGCCTTTACATAGCTCTTAGTAGTACACGGTTAAAAAAGTTTTGTTGTTCATCGTTTGCTCATTATTGTTTCCGAGGGCCGGTTAAACAGAGTTGCTCGAATTTCTTGCAACGCAAACTTCTGTTTACTAAACTGTTTGAACATTAACATTTATGTACTAACAGACTACTCGTACTATCATACCAATTGCAATGGCTCGCTAGAGGCTATTAAAAATTCAATGGCGAAAAGGCGTAACAGCTGGTAGTAAATGTTATTGAAACTTTTTAGTGCCTTTGAGTGTGGTAAAGGTAAGTGCTTACAAACAGTTATTTTACTAACAGCTTCACTTACGGAATTTACCGCGATGTTATTTCGCTGTGGGTATTACTATATATGGACTAAATTTTGGTTTAACACATCCCCAGCAAACTTCCCTTTTATTTAGACACGTGAAAGCGAGTTCTTAATATTTAGAGCATGTTGAGCTCGAAGCAGCGATATCTTCCTAGGAACTCCGTGTTAAATAAAGAGCAAGCTTTTGAGTCTGTGAATGCGTTGAGTTTCGCACTGAGTTTGAGTTCAGAAGCATTCACTAATTGCATTGCACATACTTCAGTTTTATATAAAAGAAGTACTAGTAGTACATCTTTGGGTGGAAGGGTCTCCTCCATCTTTTTAAGTCCAAGCCATGTTCACTAGCAATGCCTTCGCGCCTATCAATGGAGGTATTAACGCCTGACCATCCACGATATTGCAGTGCTAAGATCATCGCACAGCGATAAGTTAGTATGCTAACTTGACTTAATAACATTTATCACTTATTATTATACCATTTACGTAAAATATCTGTTAGCTCGCTTTGTAGGAGTATACTCAATGGCTTATTTACGAGTAAGTTCATTCCGATGCCACATTACTTGAACAAAGAATGACCTGAGTAACTAGAGGTCAAATACCTGACTAACAACGACCCGAGTCATGCAATTAATTGCAATTTATTATGCTTATCCTGCCTTAGATCTTCAATCGTGGCAAGTATAAAGTGTCCAATCCAATGAAGCAGTTTGTCTTAATCAATCATTGTAAAATAAAAAAGGCAGAGAAAATTAAATTTGTAAATTTCATTTTCAGGGTTCTGGACTAGAAGAAGGAGTTCCGTATGCGACACAACATACAAACGAACATTTTTTTTCATCTACTACCCGTACAGGAGCATCAGCCTGTTCGCACACGTTTGGGTGTGTGGGTAACACCATAGGGCTTAACGATCCGAGGCGATGGCAACCAACTGGCATGGTCGAGTGACTCTTATTGCGCCACCTATAAACCGAGATACTGAAACTGGTGCACAGAAGTGAGTGCCTTTTCTTAACGTAATATTTGTTATTTTTGGCCAGTGAATGCTGGAAGAGCATTGTTTTCGCTCATATGTCAACTTTCTGTCTAACCGTCTATCAGATCCCTCTAGCACCTGAGATAAGGGCATGAAATTTACACAGGCTACGTTATTTCTTGTCCTGAAATCAAATTTGTCTTTAAAAAATATGTACTACGACATGCATGTAAAGTAAAACACATTATGCAATCTCTTAATATTTTTTTTTTTAAACTATGAATGTGGGGTGTCAATGTTATGAGCTCGTTATACAGACGATTTCCCGTTAGTGAACAACAATTTTGGTGGACTGCCAAAAATCTAATTTGTCCTCAGTTGTCCAGGTAACACGCAACCCGTATGATAAAATATAATAAAAACTACTAACCATGTAATTAACAAATACACAATGTTATATTATTCCAGAAATAAAAAAAAGCGAATAATATCTAAATAGTTTTTCTACGAGCATTATAGTTTTTATATGAGAATAGCGCCATCTATGGCATAACCGTGGAAGTTTTTCTAGTTTAGAGTAAATGCATTATTCGGATTGTATTTGATTGTTACTTTATCTGACGCGCTTTATGAATGCGGTTGCGGTTCTTATCAAAAACAGTTTAATCAGTAACTGTTGCAAACTGTTTCTATAAACCAGCCTCATGGTTTAACTGCTATTTATTGTCTCTTCCAGGTGCGGTGTTACTCTTGTGTTAGATGCCGTATATTGGCGACTGCTACAATGTCTCTTCAAACATAGGTGTAGCACCTCTTCGGTTTACCTGCCTATAACTGTTACGCTCTATTTAATATTGCGAGTATTACATTCCGACACAATATATTACGAGCACTGTAATTACTAACATAAATATGCCTAACTAATGCCTCGTTAATTACTCATAGTGGAAAACTATTCTCTTACATCAGGAAAAGAAAAGTGTGTTATGAAATGCTATGTTTAATAACCCTACTATTAAAATAGGGGAAATACTTACCGTTATGGCCACTGCTACGATAAATAAACAGGTTTTAATATTTAGGTCGTCACGTGATGTGAGAAGATTAAAGGTAGTGATTTTCCAGACTGTAATTTCTTATCGTGATGCTGAAATATGTACTTGTTCTCGCGTTAAAAAATGCAACAATGCTTTCAATTTATTGTGTTACGTACTTTTATATTTCAAATTGGATGTTCAATCAGGTCGAGCGGAAAAATGCGGCGGGCTAGGGGGCACTATATCACAATCGATCATACGATAAGGCACCCAAGTCACAGGTGTATTTTATCACTCTTATCTTCAATTTAAGACTATTATAGTGTTTTCAAAAATAGTTTAAGTGTTTATTCTTCTGAAACCGCCGTGAAACTATTGTTTTTCGATTCCATCGTAGGAATCCATCCAACTCAAGCATAGTTCCTTTCGCTGCGTACGTTAGGGGTAAGTACGCGTAGTGTAATACATTATTTGGTTAGAGCCACTTACCCCTGTCATTTGATTTATTACCTTGAGAAGTTATACTTATGATTAAACTCGCGGCGAGTAGCAAGCAAGATACGTTAGATTTCCTCCGGGAGCGAGTTCTGTCGAGCGCCGACATCATGACCGCATTGGATAGGTACAGAAACCTGCTTACTATTTCATTTATGATATAATACGATCTTCTTTGGAACATACTTACTAAAATTAAAATAAAACTTTTACCTAGGTACTTACTTAGTTCATTTATGACATAACACTTTTTTTAAAGTGTATAAGATAGCAAACGAGCATGCAGTTCCACCCATCCACTGCATCTGTGACATCTGTGACAAACCTCTAATAGGACCGTAAAAGGAACTGGGGATGTTGGTTAGTTAGTATGATATTAATAGGAATGTTAATTCGCCAGTATTCGTAACCATAAGGACTATGGGAGAAAGGACTGTTAGTGGCTGTAAGGCGTGTTAGACGGTGTTAGTGATGGACCGGTTAGTAGTGGTTAGTAATGGTCCGAAACGTCCATTAATCCATTAAGTTAAAATAAATCTTTTGGTGCTCACTACACTCGCGAGAAAAATAATGAAATCACAAGCAATCATAGCAAGGCACAAGCAGGTGATTTCCATACTTCTGCCCGCGAGTGTAGTTCATTTATGATGTAACACGATCTTTGGAATGTACTTACTAAAATTTAAATAAAATTTTAACCTGCTTCCTAGTTCATTTATGATATAACACGATCTTTTTTGGAAAATAAAACGCTTACACACTCACACCCCCGCAATAGGATTCCCTGTGTTGCGGGTGGCGGACACACACAGAAAACACAACACAATTTAACACCAAGACCCGAGTACAAACATTTATATGCTAAATAAATGTCTGCCCCGGCCGGGGATCGAACCCGGGACCCACGGCTCGTCAGACAGGGTCACTGACCAACGCGCCTCAGAGTCGTCATGTATATGTCTGAGGTCTGTATATAATTAAGCGTTTGATATGCCAGTATGCTTTGAACACTTCGAGCTTATCACCATCGCCTCAGTCCTGAATATAGAATCTTATTACATCTCACTAGATACATGCTCATTCACCGCGCCCACCCACGCATTCTAAAGATATGGCAGAAATTAAGATAGTGCAGCGTTAACTAAACGCCTTTTATTACTCGAGAATATTCTGTGGAACTGCGGCATTTGAAAGAGGACGACTTTGCTCGAAGTGACTTGTTGTGGTCCTGCTACTTTCCTTTTGGTATAATCATAATAGGCTCAAACATGGTGATTTGAAGGTATGAAGGGAAGTTATCGTTTTGAGATTACCGAAATAGCCCGTGGGCACCGTAATGACTATACAAATAACTCAGCTAACCATACAATCTCACAATATCTACTACAGGAGAGGTCATGGCAATTCAGAATGGCAAATTAACATTTTTAATACAAAATGGGAGAATGACAATAAAAATGATTTGAATTGAATAATATAAATAACAGAATGAAAGGCAAATTCGTTATGAACAGAGATACGTGTACACGAAAACAGTTAGTAATTTTTCTCGCCTTTTTGCTCTGTCACAAACTAGATAATTTGAGAATTAATATGCTCATGCACGCCGGGCATTGGCGCCGCTCGGTAGCACCTGAGGAAGGCCCACGAATTGGACCGAAACTAATCGAGCGATCCCAATAAATCTGTGTGAGCATAGCCACTATAGTCCTATAAGACTCGCATAAATTATAGTACCAGTATAATTTATGCGAGCGAGTGTATGTGTAAAATGTCTATAATTTTATTATCACCAATGATAATCGTGAGTCGGGTTTTTGTTTCTTTTTTAATAATTTTAGGCTATGACCGCCCCCCTGTAAAGGCCAGAAACAGTAACAGTAAAAGCAACTGACCATTCCAAAAAAATCTATGACACCATTACCCCACAGTCCAATGCCTCGCATCAAGGTCCGTAGTTCCACGTTCACACCATCGGCCAATTTCTTCAACGCTGTATCCTTACAATACTATTAACTTAAAAAGGCATACCCTTTTAATGTCGACCATAAGGCAAACAATCTCAAGCGACTGCAGGTGCTTGAAGCAGTGGAAGCACTCATTCCCAGCATCTCACCGTAAAACCTAGTCGCGAGGAATAATTACGTGAATTACATTCAAACGCGAACCATATCTCACCTACAGACGGTTGAAAATAGTGTGGCAGTAAATCTTCATGGCTGTACACAATTATTTCTGCTCGACACTTAATTTTGAAACGTCAGAGTACGGATTAGAGCTGAAAATTCAATGGGAATAGTACTGTTGTCGTATTAAGAGTGCGCATAACGGGGCTGGCTATTAGTGCCGGCACGTCATTACCGGAACCTGATAACGCTGCTTCCTCGCGTCGCGAACCACCTCCTTGATAAGTGCGTAACTGGACTTCCAAGATTAATCAGATTTAAAAGCCAATTTTAAAATTGAGTTTGGAAGCCTATTAAGTCTTTTTTTAACGAGAAATGGTGACAATAATAATATTATCTTCTAGTTCCTGAACGCCCATATTGGCTGCAACCCAAAATTGCCCACTGGGACTCACCTCACACGCTGCTCCAATGCGGATTGGTGGAGGGGTTACTGGCCAACTCGACTGTGGGAAGCCTTTCAGGCCGCACGAAGGGCTCCGACAAGGCTTAACGACTGTTATCTGACGATTACAACC
>DWLO01004292.1:0-10114 GCA_018245335.1 Dalla quadristriga | reverse complement strand
CTAACACCTCCAGTTACGGTCCTATTCGAGGTTTGTCACCGATGTCATGGGCGGCAGCGGATGGGTGGAGCTGCATGCACGTTTGCTATCTTATAACCTTTTGATGTTTAAAAACTTCATTCAAAATCTAACAATTCACAAGCAGTCTTACATTAAAATTATTATTTCTATTTAACGACAACTGTAAAACCTTTAAATGTGTAGCAACAATGTTAAGTTGTTTTTTTTGTTTCCGAATGTATTGTTGCTGCCCTACTGGCCTTTACAGCTTTTAAATTACTGTGATTCCAACCATAAAAAATCTGTTAACTCATGTAATAAGAAAAATGTTTTTACGATCTCAATAATTTTCTCAACATCAAAATATAACTGATCCATGACAGGAGCGGAGGCTGCGAGGTGCACCGATCCGACCGTTCTCGATTATCCATCATCGCGCCTTCCTTGAAGGCTACAAAGGATCCCTAATGAGGGAACGCACGCTATGCGCAAGTTAAGCCACGTACACACAGCTGTATTGTAATTTCTTCTTCTTCTTCTACGTCGATACACTCTTGTCGTGGTCATCATGACAACACGTGGTCAACGTTATTTGCGGCAGATGTTATTCGCCTAGCAAGCATTTGCCACTTCTTCCTATTTTAGGTAAGCCTGGTACACTCATGCAAGGGTTTTAGAATCTATAATGTCTTTAAAATACTATTTAAGAAAATAAAATTAATAAATAAACGTCCCTCATACTCTTACTCAACGCGTTAGAACTCCCAACAATGCAGATTGCAAAATCATTAAAGACATCACAAAGTCGTATACGACCAGAGAACCAACACATGCAAAAAATTTGAAACTTAATTATAAATATTTCGTATTTAATTAATAATAACGACACACAGTATTGTTTTAGTACAATATAAATGGACTGTAACAAAAATGGGCTGTAACTTCAAAAAAGGTGCAATACAATACAAATATACTTTATTGCCATATATTTGCATATTGCTATATACCTACCATAAAAATAATACATCGAATTTAGAGGTAAGACAACAACGAATATCCAAAAGTCGATCTTCTCGCTGATAGCGATCTCTTCCAAACAACCTTTGTGTGCAAAAAGAGCTCTTCTTTTTTTGTGTTTAAGATAATATAAACACCCTACTTCTTACACATTATTCATATTTTCAATGGTTGTCTGGAAGAGATAGCTCTTTAGTGATAAGACCGCCAATTGTACGAACTTTACTTTGTAAATTTATTTCTGTACCTTTTTCTGGTGTGCAATAAAGGAAATTTGTATTGTATTTTTAGCTCTGCTAATACCCATGGGGCGTACAATATTCATAATAATGTCTAATTTATATTATTGTCATTCATTCATTATACTGTGAATGTAATTTACTTACAAATAAGCACTATAATACGTAATACTTTTTATGTCCATAGATAATTCAACTGGAATTTATGCAACAGTATCCCTGCCATAATTACCTGTGTTCTTGTGCACGTTAAGTTTGATTCTTTCATCTTAATATTTTGTCGAGAAATTGATCATAGATTTTACTAACTTTGTATTTAATCTTGAACTGTAACTTTGCTTTACTTCGTACTTTCCTATCTACATAAATATATCATACAGATTAATTATTACATTATCGACAATTCGAACATCAAAATTCGTCTCATAACTTTTACTCATCTTAGTCGAAGCCAGCGGTGTTTTAAGAGATGTAAGTATGGTTGTTGATGAAACTTAAGGGAAGGATTGTATAAAAGTACCAACTTATCAAAACTAAATTATAAATCTATAAATCAAAACAGATAGCTACTTTTATTTAACGATGTAACGTGCTTAACTTTAGAATTTAAAATAAATCTACTGACAACTAACTAGAATGTAAAGTCTCATAAATCTGTCATTAGTTTTGCAGTAAATACCTACTGTATTGAATTGTACCTACTTTTACGTTTAACTTAGACATTATATTCTTGTTCATAAGTGTTTATTTATTTATTAACATGAATAATAAATTCAAAATGTATCAAGTTGAAGTTAAAATCCACAAAAGCGTAGAAAGGAAAGTATTTTTTTAACTTATACCATCATCCCTTAAACTTTTATCTACAATCGAACAAGACATCTTTCACACACTGAGCTCTTATCTCATCCTTATTATCATGTCAGAGAGTCTCATTTTGAAGTCAATAAGTCTCAAAATTTTCACAATGAATCACACAAATTTTACTTCTAGCACTTTGTGAATTGTGTGTTTTAACTAATGTTGTGTGCAGGTCTACAAGTGGTCCTGAAGTCCATCATCAAGGCGATGGCCCCGTTGCTACAGATCGGTCTCTTGGTGCTTTTCGCGATCGTCATATTCGCCATTATAGGCCTCGAGTTTTATTCTGGGGCTCTACATAAGACTTGTTATAGCTTAGAAGATATTAGTAAGTATAATCTTAAAATTTACAAACAATTATACAAAGTTCTTTTTCCTGTAGTAAGTATTTTCATGTTGAATTTGTTTTTAGCTCAAAAGTATTGAATTCATTCGCAATGATTTAACAATAGACTTGAGTATAGCCTCAAAATTTGAGTATTTGACTTAAAACAATATTGTAATTTAACCAAATGTACTACGTTTTTTCTTCAATTGTCCTCCCGTAAGCTTTTTTTAAGTTGACTTATTAAAACCAAATGCGTTCATCTTTTCTAACAATGCATGTAGCGATGGCGTTATTTGCAAAGTATTATGGCACACTAACTGATATAAAAGTCCTGTGGAAATGGCGCAAATTGATACAAATGGCCAGGTAACAAATGACAATAGCCCAGAACTGACTGCATCCGAACAAATTATGCAAAGAAATGCTATCGAACTTTATGAACTTTGTTCGGCAAATATGAGTTCGCGCCGCTTGACATAAATAAAAGTGTTGACCCAGTTTCCGTTCTAGCAATAATTGCAGTCAAAGTTGGATTCAAATGCGAAAACACTTTGTTTGCTTGCATTACTTCAGTTTCAAGTGTACTTTTTACCCCAACAATGAGGATTAGTCAATATTATTTCGATGTATGTAAATTATTATGAAATGAGGAAGTCTGGATCCTTCTACCAAAATAAATAAATATTAGCAGCATGCCTTCAGCAGGCATTAGCACTTATATTCCTGCAACGTCTGCGCGGCAAGAATTTTAATTCGTGAACAAAATTTGATTTGATTTGTTACAGTTTAAACTACGTAACAACAAATTACAAAATACATTCAAACGTTAACGTTTCCTTCACTAAATATTTTTGTAAACCAAAAACGTTACCACATTCTGAAATAGTCCTGCATTTATCAATTACTTTCTTGTCTCCCTATGAATTTAGTAGAGAGCGCAACCGCTCAGAAGCTCCAAGCACCCTGCATGTGGATGATACGAAATAAGTTATTTGCTGTTACCCTACAGCTGGGCTCCTGTAAAATGTACTTCTGAATTATTATTCATATAAAATATCCATACTCTTCCTTAAAAAAGGGAGTCGCACTTTTTATTTCTTTGGAGATTGATATTAGGAAAGTCCTTTCGCAACAGGTGCTATTATAAAGAAGCTACATGCGAAATGACTTGTTTTCTTATGACATTAGAACGTTAGGTAAACGCCGCACATAGTAAAGGGTAATTACAACTAACGTCACTATACAATTGACTTTTATTACAGGTGAAATAGTAAATGATGGCGAAAGTGCAACACCGTGCAACGCGGATAACGACACGCTCGCGCCGTACGGCGCGCACGTGTGCGAGTACGACAAGAGCACGTGTCTGGAGAAGTGGGAGGGGCCGAACAAGGGTATTACGTCGTTCGACAACATCGGCTTCGCTATGCTCACCGTCTTCCAGTGCATCACAATGGAGGGCTGGACTGCCATCCTCTATTGGGTTCGTTTTCAGATTTGTTTTATTTCAGTCATGTAGCCATTATTCAATATATTCAGAAGTACCTCTACAGACACGGAGCTATACTTCCCGTGGGAAGTTGTATAATGGGTCAGTGATGGGTTGTGATGATGACGACAAAGTTAATAAATGCCATTTTTTTTTTCAGACGAATGACGCGTTAGGTAGTACGTTCAACTGGATTTACTTTGTGCCTCTAATAGTATTGGGTTCATTTTTTATGCTCAACTTAGTTCTCGGTGTTCTTAGCGGGTAAGTTGGTACATTTACTTATTGGTGCTTACTAAGTTCACTTACTTTATTATTTACTTATCTGTATCATTTTCTTTTTTTTAAGTAATATTGTTTATTTAAGATTATTTGTAATTCGTGTCTTAAAAATATGCAGAGAGTTTTCTAACGAAAGAGGCCGCGTTGAGCGTAGGGCTCAATATCAGAAGGAAAGAGCTCGAAAAGCGTTTAACGAAGACTTTACTGGATACATTAATTGGATAACTGAAGCAGGTCTGCAAGTAGCTTAATCTGGCTAAGTCACATAGAGCAGCAAACGTGTGTGTAGTAACCGCTACTGATTTCCTCCAATACATTTACGCTGGCTTGAATTTGATAACATTTTTAAAAACCCTGCCCTTCAAAAAAGTTTCTCAAGTATTCATAAAAGTGATATAAATCATGTTACTAATTATACCGTATCAAGCACAGAGCTGTACTTTGCTTACGTTTCTAGTCTAGGATATCGTTGAATTTCAGTAATCAGGGGAATCATAACGTTAATCATGGGACAAATAATTTTACATTTTAATAAATAGTAACGTGATATTTAAATACGTAGTTAAACAGATATTCTACTTAAGTAAGTGATAATTTGTTTTTATTTATACTTCCTTATAATTTTGTTTTACTTATTTTTTTATTTTTTTGTAATAAATGTTATGTAGGTATATATGTATTTAAAGCGTTGCTCATACCAAAGTTATTAATGTATCCGAAATTACACACCCGAGTGGATAAAATGGTATCAGTCGTTGATGTTATTGTATCTGAGTCTCCAATAATTTTATTCTAGTATCTGTTTGTATCATAACTGTAAATAGGTAGGCAATAAATAGTTCGGTTTCCGAGAGGTCCAAACCCGTATCCAAGTCGGACTTACTGTCGGACTTCCAACTAATTATGTAGGTATCCTAATTTATATATAATTGTTCGATCTTTATTTGTGAGACGATAACAACATGCTCATTATTATCATAGTTCGCGAGTTTGAAACTTATGAAATTGCAAAATGCTTGCAATAACTTCTGTGACGAGGTTAATAAATCCTTACGATATCTTACGACCAATAAGTTACAGTCGCTTTAGTCTGAGCAATCCTTAACTGGGCACATGTTATGTTTTGCTAACTACCCATCACTTAGTTTTATAGCTACGAGGTGCTATTTTTACAGTGAATTCGCTAAAGAAAGAGAGAAAGTAGAAAATAGACAAGAATTTCTTAAGTTAAGAAGACAACAACAATTAGAAAAAGAACTCAATGGTTACGTTGAGTGGATTTGTAAAGCAGGTGAGTGTAATAAAATTTGTGATTTTATCACTCCATCATACATCATAACGAATAAATTAACTTTATATTTTTGTATTTACAGAAGAAGTAATTTTACACGAAGAAAGAACTACAGAGGAAGAGAAGTTGCACATAATGGAAGGTAAAAAATAAATACACGCCACATTTAGTTAACCAGAATTAATTACCTACTGATTGAATCATCAGCATTCTTGTTTATTTAACAGTGATGGGAAGGAATAGCTAAATATTATTGTATAATCAATAAATCTACCGTATGCATATAGACTTATACTTATGTATTGAGAAAATAAAAATATATAATAATAGCCTAAGATTAATTTGAAAAAGGAAGATACGTAATCTGCCTAGCTCGCGATATCTCAGAACATATGACCAGCGTCACAGGTTTCGATTAGTCGCTCACGAAACTTGGTCACGTTTGCACGCGATTCGACAACAATCTTTGTAGTTGGTTATTAAATGTGCACGATACAATAATTGTAATCGTGTGGAAGCGTGTTAATGTGTGTTTGAGATGTATAAGCGTACCGTATCTTCCTATTAGATTTTATCCAAGATAACCATAAAATGTTTAAGCCAATGTACATAATTTTTATTCTTCTTCAATATCAGCTCGAAGAAGAGCAGCAGCAAAAAAGAAGTTAAAAAACATGGGGAAGAGTAAAAGTACTGACACAGAAGAGGAAGAACAAGATGAGGAGTGTGGGGATGACGGTCAGTAAACACTCCTCTTAATGCCAAATGGATGTTGTATGAGTGTTGTGCAGTGAAGTCCATTTACAAGTTCAGAAATAATAAATGCTTCGTCTGTGGTACCCTGATAACTTTATTCTACTTAATACTTACGCTCTTTGAGAATAGTTTTAGGATTTAGCTTCCAGTTATAGATTTTCTAAATTTTCCGACCATTCTTTATTGATTGGCTCTTGTTGAAACATTTTAGCTTACTATGCTTAGTTTAAAAGTTATATTATTATATTATCGTATAGATAGATTGACCTAATACTAATGAATTTCTTAAAATTAAAAACATGTAGTCATATTCCATTTAGTTGATATTATACAAATGTATGTTATGAATGTTGCATGAAAAAGTACCTTAACTTTTATATTTCGATAATAATCATCCATCTTCATTCCGTACTCGTACTGTATTTGTGTGTTGGTTGTTTACAGTGTCAAAGAAAAAGCAAGGTATGGGATCAAGCGTGATGCTGGTAGAATACTCCTTTTCATCTTCTACGTAGTCCGAATAGTCATAGACATAGATTTAGGAATAGATTCCCCCTGGTCCCTTAATAAAAATCATCATTTGTAGACACATCTTTTTTTTTAATTACATAGAAAAAAACATTTTTATTTTACGCTAATTCTGTTTTTCATCCCCGCCATCCATGATCCCTACAGCTTGAATAGTAAAAACTTTGGTTTAAGAAAATAAAGTTACCTTAAAACGTAACATTTGTAATGTTTTTCATAAGTAACATGATAGAGTATCCCCAGGGTTATCGAGGATTTATGTGAAAACGGTCCCGGGGTGCATTCTTGATGGTATTTCGATACCGTCTAGGATGTATGGCCAATTACCGGCCGTCCTGAGAGTTGAAAATAATTGACATACTGATTTCACTGATCTGAAACTGGTTTTTAGAGATGTAAAACGTTACTCGGTGTATAATATGCTAGATTATGTTCGAATGTTGTAGTAGCCACTAGCTGAAAACTATGATTAATTGACTGAACTTGTGAGTTTGATAATATATGAGGCAAACTACTGTTTTGTTAAGAAAATTTGTGATTGTACAGGTTTTCTCAAAAGCAAATCTCGCTCGGCCGGCAAGTGCGCTGATTTCTGGCGTGCGGAGAAGAGTTTTCGCTTTTGGATCCGGCATACGGTGAAAACTCAGTGGTTTTACTGGTTCGTCATAGTTTTGGTGCTCTTCAACACAATATGCGTCGCTGTCGAACATTATGGGCAACCGCAATGGCTTACTTCGTTTTTATGTAAGTTCCATTTTATCACGAGGTTTTTTCTGAACTTTTGTTGAATTTAATTATGTTATGGCTTGTTGGGTTTAGTTCGCAATTTAGTATTAACTTTAATTGAGATGAATCTCAGTGAATGTAACAATTACTTAGTCTTTCAATTATTATTTATTTTCGTTTCAGACTATGCCGAATTTGTGTTCTTGGGGTTGTTTATGATGGAGATGTGGGTGAAAATGTATGCATTGGGACCGCGTATATATTTCGAGTCCTCGTTCAATCGGTTCGACTGTGTTGTCATATCCGCCTCCATCTTCGAAGTAGTCTGGTCGGAAGTCAAGGGTGGATCTTTTGGTCTTTCAGTTCTCAGAGCTTTGAGATTGTTAAGGATATTTAAGGTAATATTCCAGATAAATTGATGTAAATGTGATTTAATTAATAAAGCATCTTTCTAAAGCTTCATTTAAATTACTTTTTAACTAAATGTTCCTAATTTTATTTATTTTAGGTTACAAAGTACTGGGCATCGCTAAGGAATCTTGTGATATCTCTCCTGAATTCAATGAGATCTATTATCTCATTGCTGTTCCTCCTCTTCTTGTTCATCCTTATATTCGCTCTGCTTGGTATGCAGTTGTTTGGAGGACAGTTTAATTTCGAAGAAGGCACGCCACCGACAAACTTCAATACATTTCCCATCGCGCTGCTCACTGTCTTCCAGGTATGTTAACTTTCTGTCGAAAAACGTAATGCGGTTTGAAAAAAAAATACTAATTATGTAAACAAGTTTTAAACATAGAGATAATCAAATGTTGCTTTCCAGATATTAACGGGAGAAGATTGGAACGAGGTCATGTATTACGGTATCCAATCCCAAGGTGGGATACAGAGAGGAATGATCTACTCATTGTATTTCGTAATTTTGGTGCTGTTTGGAAACTACACGCTTCTGAACGTGTTTCTTGCTATCGCCGTCGACAACTTGGCAAACGCTCAGGTTTGTAGTTCATGGATCATTTAAGGAATTTGCTTTAGTTGATCCAAAATCTTTTTACTTGAAAACATGACTTTGAAATTTGCAAAATCATATTAGTAGAATTTTAAACATTTATGCAAAATGATTGATCTACTAAGGTAAATTTCCAAAGAAAAAAAACTGTGAGCTGGTTATGATGTTGTGTGTTATGCAAGCTCTCCTGTAAATTATGCTGCTTCTTGTGTAAATGTTGCCGTTATGTCATTCCAGGAATTAACTGCAGCTGAAGAGGAACAGGAAGAAGAAGATAAAGAAAAGCAGGCACAAGTAAGTTGTTTGTTTGTTATTTCCATTAAATATTCAAGTTTATGGTCGTAAGTCAGCTCTTCAAAGTTATAGAACGTCAAATTATACAAAATAATTACATGCGGTTGGTAATGTAATTGAATTTTTCAAAATTTCGATTGATGCAACAACGTCTGTTTCGGGTAATTAGGAACTGCAGAAAGAGATGGGCGCATTGCATGCGCTGGACGGGAGTCTACCTCAAATAGACATTTGTACTTCGCAATCGAGTAGGAAGGTAAAGGAAGCTCAGTGGTCGTACTATGCTGTGCTTATCGTGTGCATTGGTTTTAGCAGCTTAAAATATTGTTCATTGGAAACAAGCATAGCTCGAAATTCAAATTTCTTATAATGAAGGAAAAAACAATGCAACAATTGAAATAAGAAAAGTCGTAACTGCCAGTGTAGAATTAGCATTAATAGAGAACATCACATACATAATTGAACAGAGTAATTATGTATGTATGGTAAGGTAAATATCCCATTACGAAGTCCCTTTCTTCTTTTTCGTTTCCTTCTAACAATATTTTAAGCAAAAGCCGAATGAGGATCAATGTTGCTTCTGTGGGCCGAATGTTGATAGGCATATAATGACTATGAATTCCAAATTTACATTATTTATAGTTGCATCTGTGTTTGACTAGAATATTGGTTTAAATGTATTATTTATTATTATTATAATGTTTGCCTGTTAGGTGATATGATTATTATTTTATGGTTTTTATCAAAGTCTCAAATAAAATTTTCTAACTATAGATTAATTTATTGCATGTTCAGAAGAAATTATGTTCCAATGAGATTATAAACTTAAACAATGATGTTGGATTCCTAAACAACACTTTTTGAGTATAAAATAACAAATAAAATAAACAACCTAATATTTTTAATGACATCGATATCATTATGCAACACAGATTACACTCAGGCAAACCAACACAATCCACAACCCAAAATGTAGCTAGTTACTCGATTTATAGTCATCATCATTAACAGTCTATAACAGTCCACTGCTGGAGTAAAGGCATCTCCCAAAGATGAGAGGATTTGCCCATAATCACCACGCTGGGCAGGCGGGATGGTGATCGCAGTAGATGATAGTTGCTCCACAGACGACGCTGCTGCTCGTTCTCTGTTATATTCCCTTAGTTACCTCGATGGACACGGGCGGTAAGAGGAGAGGTGGTGTCTTCTTTATTATTTTCTGCCACTACCACGCGGCGCCAGTTTAAAGTATAATTCGAAAATTGTAAACGCGTTTTTTGCTTTATAAGTTCTC
>DWLO01004291.1:0-10114 GCA_018245335.1 Dalla quadristriga | reverse complement strand
CACATATCCCATACTAGGGTTCCTTGTGTTGCGGATGGCGGTTACACAGGAAACCTCAAAATCCCCAGAGAAATCCCTCAGATCATCATCCCTCAAATCAAAAAGACCCGACCAACATTTATCTGCCAAACAAACATCTGTCTCGGCCGGGAATTAAACCCGATCCCCAGTACGTTGGTCAGGTCTTAAGTGTAAGTTGTGTTCGTGTCAGGGTGCCGCCGGTGTCGCTGTCGACGCGTGTGGTGCGCGCGGGGCTGCGCGCGGCGTTCGTGGGCGCCATACTGTACGCCGGCTGGCGGCTGGTGCCACGCCGCTGGCTGTCCTGAGCCCGCACGCTCCGCGCCCCGACTGTTATGCGGTCAGTACTACACGAAACAAAACATATGCTTGCTTCGTGCCCAATGCACTCACGCACGCACGTACGCACGCACTAACCTACTCTTGCGCACGCTCAGACACTTAAACCTTAACAATCTTATTGTAATCTAGATTTTGGCCGCGGCTCCGCCCTTGTGATTTCCTTTTTACATACATGCTTTCTTCCCCAGATTCTATAACTTTATGGTATAAGTAAAAAAAAAAGTAAATTATGTCCTTGGTTAGCTGGTACACCCAATTTTATAATAATCCCTTCAGTAGCTTTTGCGTGATTGAATAACAACCAACATCCATCGTCACAATCTTTTGAATTTATAATTAATATGTAGGATTAGTATGATAGGATTATTAAGTACCCTCTTTACGCTTGGTTGACTTTCATTATATGGAAATCATTCGACTTCATGCAACATTTAAAGTGCGTAAAGCCAGGAATATTTCTGATTGCATACCCGCGCCACGCAGTTTTAAAAATGGATAATAGCGGGAGCGCACCTCCGTAGAAAGAGTAATATTATTATGTTAAATTAAGTTTCTATAATTCAATTGTAATAATGATTTACAAATCAACAAGGATTGCACGTTGGCCACTTATCATCATACACAGGCACAATTTTATCACTATATTTTGAATTATTTAATAAAAATGTTGATCGACTAAAACTTATTTATTACAGATAATATGTAAAAAAATATGGCGTTTACTTTACTACGACCACCAGAGTGACACCATCGTACAGTTGAACTGGAAAGTATCTCTAAATTATGGTAAACATGTTATCAATTTCATGTTTTGGCCAACTATTTAAAATAAGTGTATTTGTATAATATGAATTAAAAATAGAATGTACTACTACTTTAAAATTTTCACAAATTGTATAAGTATCGGCTAATTAATCTTGTAGCCCTGGGCCAAAGCCTTCATGTGAATCGAAAACCGTTAAATTGAATTATATAGTTGTATTTTACATAAAATAAATAATAAAACGTTCAGCTACTAATAACATAAGATTTTATTGTGTAATCCAAAACCTCTAAATTGACCTTATTTAGTCGTTAATGAATCAATTATATCTAATAGTGTATTAAAATTTCAATCCCAAAATCAAAAGTAGCCACCTGTTTACTATCAATTACCTTATGTGCCTTTATTATCACGATATAATATGTCACGGATTCATGAGTTTTTCTCACGGAGCTGTGAGATGGGTAGGTTATGGATATTTTAAATTAAAAATATTATTACAGCATATTCGGTAGAAGTAGAAACTATAGACGGATCTATAAATCCATTATGAAAAATAAATACATTTTTAATTGACACGTTAAAAGAAATAGCATAAATGTAACATAGATAGAAATATGTACAGTTGAGGAAAATATAATTATCTTCTTAATATCTTTTTATAGTTTTAAATATGTAGTTGTTTATTTATTGTTTTGATCTCTATGGTTGCCTTAATTAATTTGGAAATATATAAATAACGGGGGATTGCTTGTTTCAGAAAATTAAAAAATATCATAGATTGTTATCTGTAATGATTTTTCTTTTTTTAATATTACTATGATTTTTCTTCTGTTTGTTACACTTTTATTTAATTAACATTAATCACTGTTATTAGCTCAAGTTATTCACCTTAGATTTTATTAGTAACTCCTGGGAAGGATCTGAACGGAAGACTGTGTATTCCTAGAATGAGAGAGCTGTGCCTGCACTGCCTTCTTACATACTTAGAAGTAAGTTCCGTTGTACACAGCATTAAGTATGACTGTCTTTAAGGTTATATAGTCTTGAAAGGCCTAATCTTCAATTCTTGCAATATGTAATAGGTCCTAATGGTGATAGTAATAAACGTAATATTATTTCATCGTGCTAGAAAAATTGTCTTATCCGCATAATATTTTCTTTGAACTGATTAATCGACACGTCGATCGCGTGTTTCTTTTAAGCCAGGGAGATTAACCTTCTAAGTTTTCATTTGTATAAAATTATAATCTACGTACGATCTAGGTAACCTACATTTTAGGTAGGCGAGGTTTACAGGAACTTGTTATTGTACCTATTGAGGATATTAGGGATAAGTATATAAAAATAGTTGCATTTAATGAAGGTAAACAATAAATTTACGAAATATGAAAACACAATAATTCAGTCAAATATAATGAAACATCAGTGCCCGAGTGTACTCTGATGTCAATAGAGATTATATAAATGATGCCTTCCAGTTTGTGTGCTTGTAAATTTGACGTTGTTACTTTTTGTCGTCAACTTTTTATTGATAGACCTATTGTGTTACAATATTAATGAATAAATACATTATGAAAATTAGATATGTTTTTCCTTTTAACAACCAAACTCCGTTTTACCGTAGTAGCTTTTTTTCAAGTGGACAGTTGGTCCCTAGTGGGATTACATCGTCACCGAATTGCGATTTTGTTAGCAGAAAGTCTTCGCAAATTATGGAAGGAGGAAAAGTTGTTTCGGGTTCCGTTAAAGGTCGGAGCAACTCGTGTTCAAAGTAGCGGCGATGTCAGTGTGCAGTGCAAATATAAATAAATAAACGTTCACACACACACCTGCACTAGGATTCCCTGTCTTGCGGGTGGCGGACACAAAACGACAAATAAAGGCCCAAGATCTAAGTATGGACATTTATTTGCCAAATAAATGTCTGCTCCGGCTGGACCCGAAACGCATAGCTCGTCAGTCGGGGTCCTTAACGAACGCACCACGGAGTGGTCAATGATATGATGCAGAATTAGCGCGCAGGCAAGATAGGTGGGGCTATTAGGTTTTTTTTATGTATGAAAGACTAAAGCTGACATTGGTTTTATCCATTGATGTGTTGATAAGCACCTTTTCTAGCAGAACTGGCTAACTATGCGAAGCTGACAGTTTTGTCAGCATCAAAAGGAGGAAGGAGTTTTCCTTTGACAGTTTTAAACAAATTTACTAGTGTAAAATGGAGACGTCGCAATAACGTAACCGATAAATTAATTTATCAATAAAATGCTTTGGTTTCAAAACAAGTAAATTATTCTGTACCACTAATTCACAAAATATGAGATACCAAACATGTGCCATCGTTAGACAGTTAATCGTTCGATATAATTTCGAAGATCAACTATTTAAGTGTCAAAGGATTTGCAACCGTAATGTTTTATTTACTAAACGGTGTATTACAGTGCAGACAACTTCTAGCTATGAATAACGAACTCTCCCCAATTATTGCAGCTGTTTGGCCTGTGTTATGCAGAGGAGCGGGGGACAGTTCCGTTTCGCCGCTGCCACCCTCTGCGACCTTCCTGCAGAATGATAATGTTGCAAAAGTGGTTCTACTCGGAACCGTGCATTTTAGCAAACAGTCTGTGGAAGATGTCTCCGAGGTAAAAACAATTATCTTTGTGTTAAGAGACTATACACAACATTTTTATATAGAATTATCCAACAAAAACTGAAATTTGTGTATGCAGGTGGTAAACATTTTAAAACCAAATGGTATTCTGGTGGAGCTATGTCGTCAAAGAGTATCGATTCTGGAGCTAGATGAGAAAAAGTTTTTAGAAGACGCTAAAAACTTTGATTCCAAGAAAATTAAGTAAGTTCTACTAAGCATACTATAATTTCTTTGTAAGTTTTGAAAGCCCATGTACGTTATGAGTCAGTGGGCCTTGCCTAGCTAACAGCACAAAGCGCAGGAATGGTTTGGCCATTTTAGTAGGGAATTTCAGTATAAAACAAAGTACTCTGAGGTGGGGAATCTCCACTGCGCCACTGTTCAACTGTTTAAAGTTGAGCCCTGCACTTCAACCTGAAGGAAAAGGGCTGGGGAAAAGGCTCAATTTACTAGGCTTTATATATTAAGCAGGCTAGTAGGCTTGTAATTGAGTGGATAAACTGGACTAAACCTAAAACTTTTATTTCTCTAGAAAAGCAGTCAAAGGTCAAAATTTTGTATCCGGTATGCTACATGCTATGCTTCTTAAAACATACGCTGACATTGCCAAAGAATTAGGTGTTGCCCCGGGAGGAGAGTTTAGGCGAGCATATCATGAGGTTTCTTTTCTATTTCTATTTCATACTGAGTACTTCCTTTTTTTCGCATAGCACAGCTACTTTTGATTTATCGTCGTACTGATTATGGCCTTATCTATTATGATTACGGATAGACGCTGGCATTCTGTGAAGCACCTATGCACTTTAGATTTTCATTCATCTTCGTGTTGCGTTAAATTTGCTGCACTTTAATATAATTTGCTGACTACGCGTATGCTTTATACAGATGAAAAAAATACCAGGATGCAAGTTATACCTCGGGGACAGACCAATACAGATAACAATAGCCAGAGCATTTCAATCGTTAAGTGTTCTGGAACTCGGACAAGTTCTGTATCATCTTTCAACTTCGAATCCGAAGCCATTAGAGTTTGTATTTTATTATTTTTATTAGTCCCACCATAGACATTCATAGACGTCCATAGTCACACAGCCGTTTATACCTAACAGTTAATCTCAAGTAGATAGGACCTGTTCGCAGCTTGAAAACTGGAGGAGCAGAGCAAGCGTGTTCGAAGTACAATCTGAATATATAACAATGGTCACATTCTACGTTAACATTTTATATCACATTGACTTTGCTCAACTATTGGCTTTAGGATAAGGGAGAGTACAATCCATGCATTCTATTGCTTTGTATTTTGATATCCTTTGTTTATATTGCAGCAAAAAACAATTAGAAAAATATAAAGACAAAGATTACGTTCAGGCACAATTCGACTCAATAACAAAAGAAGTGCCTGCTTTCAAAAAGATTTTCCACGTATTTGTCGACGAACGTGATAGGTGTCTCGCATATTCTCTGCAAGAATGTGTTCGTACTGGTGAGATCTCTATTTTTTACTATCTACCTTTTCCTAAGTTCCTAAATTTAGAAGCCCAGATTCGGGTTGTAACCAGGAAATTGCCTGTCTAGCGATAGGCAACGGGTCTCTTCGACCTGGGAAGTATTTAATCAAGCTAATCCCGCGCGTATTGGTGGAGGGATTACTGACTGAAATATCGGAAGTTCTTAAAAGGCGTCGGACAAGGTTTAGCAACTGATATCCTATGGCAATAATCAACTACTTAACGTAACCCCCCAAAAGCTCGGAAATAATCATGACATGTTACCACCATGTCATGGATGTAAGCATCCATCCAGCACCCGACCGAGCACCGAGCTGGTATTACTTTTTCGATCCGTTAAGACTGACACAAGCAGTACCTACGTACTCTTTACAATGATCCGGAGAAGGGGTAATGGGAATATATAAAACTCCCATTTCATATAAACATCTGAGAGCGTCGGCATTTAGAGCCCTCGAAACAATGGAAATCTTAGCCAGAAGTCTGTAACTGTGTATCTAGTCTTCAAACTGATGATAAAATTGCTAACGGCTCAACCCAACTGCTACATATATTAGAAGTACCTGAGTGTAGCTTGTACTTATATAAGTCTATCCATGGTCCACCCATGTCTACGTGAAATTTAATAGTCTTGTCAACATAGAAGATAAATATTTACCAAAGCAATGGCGGTGTAGTGCAAACAAACATTATCCGCATCTGTCCTAACAGATACATAACAATTAAGTAGGTATCTACAGTCTTTACAGACAAACCAATAACCGACTGTAGACTGTTACCAGTTTTGTCTGATTTTTTGCATACAGATAGTTTATGTGTCGGAGAGTGACAAAGGATACGTTTTTATCCCGGAATAAGGATGGTTCCTGTGGGATAGATAAGTGAATTTCACGCGGGCTGAGCCCGGGGCAAAGCCTCGTGGTAATAATCGTATTTCTTTATGTTTTGATAGTTGACAACCCACGCGTTTTGGCTGTGGTAGGAATGGGTCATGTAGACGGCATAATAAAATACTACGGCAAAATGAAACAAGAAGATATTGTGCCGTTACTCTAGTAAGTGTAACCCGTTTGAATAATTTTCTTAAATTTATAGAAACAAGTAGACGGTTAGACCTACGGTCGGGCGGCAAACAGTATACGCATCACCGTCAAGGTCCGCAAATCCGTGCGTGAGACACTTTCTGGGCAGGCAGGATGCAGGTAGGTATCGAATTGGCTTAGCGTGCTTACAATTTACTGAATTTCACTATTAGATCGGTCTGTGTCAATTAAAGTGAGTTATTGGCAAATTCATATGCCTCTGAGAACATAATATAGATTTCACGATGGTTCCTTCAAAAAGAGCGAACGATATTGTAGTTTTACAACGCACATAACATTACAAAGTAGTCTGATGTGTGTGCCTGGGATTTGAACCCCGGACCCACGATTGACACGGCTAAATCGAAAGCATTCGGCTATCACTGCTGTTGATGTACGTTTACCTACCTGCTATTCTTTTATTTTCAGCAAATAAAGTTGTTAACAAAACTTGAATTAGGGAAGCCTTGAGGTAAGAATAATAATAATATGGTTATCAACGGAAGTAGAGGAAATGTGAAAATATGATTTAGTAGGTAGTTTTATAATTGCACCTTTTTTTTCCAGCGTTCCACCCCAACCATTCTACATGGTAGTGATAAGAAAAGGACTAAAGTATACATTTTACTTCATAATTTTCTCATTTATGTACAAGGTTATATTTGGAGGATAATTTATGAACAGTTTTTTTTAAATAAAATGTTTATCATGGGCACGCCTTTATTTTAATTTCAATTAGGTAGGTAGGTACCTACACTTTATCATTACTAATAATAAAAAATGCGAAAGTGGGTCGTTGATTTGTTCTTCTTGCTCACTGCGCGACACGTGATTTGCTGTCTATAGACGATTCGAGTTAGTTTAGCATAGGTTAGGTTAAATTAAAAATAATAAAATGTTACAATAATATATGCTTGGCCAATTCACAAGACGTGCAACGCCATCGTACCGAAAAGATGGAATAGAAAAAAATATATATGCTTGTGACATTGACGATTACGTATGTAATGTAAACACAACTGTGAACACAAATCCTACAAATACTGTGTTCCCTCCTTCGTTTTTTCGAATTTGTTGTTTTGATAGTGATAGATGATTAAACAGATAACGTTAATCAGTATATTGATTGCGCTGTAAAATTTTAAATTACTCCTTTAGAAACATAACAATGTTACTTCCATTGGTAATCGTATTTTCACTACTGTTTGGAAACATTATAAACGAAGAAAGTGACTGTGGCTGCCGAGTTGATCGTGAACATTTGGCACAATTCGATAAAAACAGTTATTTTACTACTCTCCTAATCAAAAGTGATCAATGTCCTTCAGTGGGAAAATATAATTCTCCCAGTAAGGGAGAAATAAACGTCACAAATGAAATGATTCTAATACTAGGAAAACCGTATCAGGTAGGGACTGATGATCTTGTTATTGAAAATGATAATGAAGGTCCTAAAAGAATGGTGACATTAAAAAGCTTTTATTTAGATAAATATGAAGTTTCAAACAGGGATTTTCATAATTTTATAATGGTTACTAACTATAAGACTGAAGCAGAAACTTTTGGAGATAGTTTTGTATTCACACTATTCCTAAACAGCACATTTAAAGATCAACTTCGTGATTTTCGGGTTATGCAGGCACCGTGGTGGTATAAAGTAGTTGGCTCTAATTGGAAACATCCTCATGGACCAGACTCAGACATAACAGGTAGGAATACAATAATTTTCATAAATTATAACTTTCTATAACGATTTCCATCTTTATGCCTTTACTTGGTAATAGCAAAACATACTTCATGTTGTAAAGATTTAGCATTAAATGCACTTGCATGAAATCAACCCTCTTATGTATTGTTTTTGTGGTTGTTATAAACAAGAACAGCACAGCTGGCCTCATAGCTCTATCAACAATGTGATGAGTGATTGTCTTGTCACTTCTTTCTGTCTTTTTGGTGTAGCAAAATTAATACATTGATATTAATCTACAATTGGTTCAAAACAGATATACTGGATCACCCAGTGGCTCATGTATCATGGAATGATGCCCAAGAGTACTGTCGTTGGAGGGGTGCCAGGCTGCCCAGCGAGGCGGAATGGGAAGCAGCATGTCGCGGGGGCCAATATGACACTAAATATCCATGGGGTGACAAGCTGTTCCCTAATCATACTCACATGTAAGTTTTGTAACACTGATATACTATAATAGGGATTTAACATGCAGTATGAAGGATTACCATTTGATGATCTCAGTAATGTAAAGTATGTAAGTATATATTAAGTTAATCTGTGTTTTAGGGCTAATATATGGCAGGGTACATTCCCAAATCATAACTCTGCAAGAGATGGTTTCATTGGTACCAACCCAGTCAACATGTTTCGACAAAATGATTTAGGTTTGCACAATATGGCTGGAAATGTTTGGGAGTGGACTGAAGATGCATGGTCGGATCAAAAAGTAAGTTATGTTTGTTAACTTCTGAATAACCCTGGGACTGACAAATTACTACTTATCTACTGCACTTGCTATTGGGCAGATTAAATAAGTGGGAAATGTGTTGCTGAAAACTAAAAGAATTTAAGAATTTACCTATTTACCTAATGAGTTGACCTACGTAATGCATAAACTGACAAATGAGTATATAATGTCACCCTAGTTCATTTGTTTTTTTATTCTACCAAACAATTAAATACAATACAATACAATACAAAATTCCTTTATTGCACACCAGCAGAAGGTGCAGAAATAAATTTACAAATTAAAGGCCGTACAATTTTTTAAATTAAATTGAAATTTTAAATTAAATAAAGCTACCAAAGTTAATTCAAATCAAAACTCATATTCGAATCAAATATTGGGCATTTATGGGCATTACGATCTTGAGCACATTTGCCCAATGTGGATAGGTGAAGGCAATGGTTTTGTGACCAACCACAATATACTTTATGAACACAATTTTGATGTATCAATAGAATATTTTGTACATACAATAATGCATATTTGATATTTGAATGACATGCATAGTACTACATCTATCATACAACAATATATTAAACCGAACCTAAACTAAACTGATGACTATTTATAAATGTGACTTACTGTAAAGAATAAAGAAAGTGCAAACAACAAAATTTCCTCCTCTCCTCAAATTTGTTGTGCCCTACAGTCCATTACTGTAATATCTAGGCTTAACCACCTATTGTAACCAATATCATGCAATGCAATAAATATATGAAAATGAAAAAATTAAAAATTTATTTTATTATTTTCAGCCAAAGGAAAAAGTTAAGAAAGGTGGTTCATACTTATGCCATCGCTCGTATTGTTACCGGTACAGATGTTCTGCTCGGTCGCATAATACAGATGACAGCTCTGCAGGCAATTTAGGCTTCCGCTGTGCTAAATATGCTTAGTGAATTTTTTTCTTTGAGCCAGTATATTTAATAGTATATTTTAAAGTTGGTACCATCACCTATGTGTCTATGTCTAGTTTTATTCTATTTTATTATTTTCTGTATGAATTGTATTGATGGTTCATGAATATTTTAAGGATTCGGCTCCATTTTACGCAGTGCGTTTAGTAAACTACAATTTATTAATATTGAATATAGACCCTATATAGGTACCTAAGTACTTAATGATGAAAACTCGAATTATTACAGATATATTTTGACATTTGAATTTGAATTTTGAAAGTTATTTTAGTACTCATGTAATAAAATGCATTTATAACTTTATAACTTTTTACT
>DWLO01004290.1:0-10115 GCA_018245335.1 Dalla quadristriga | reverse complement strand
TCTTATTATAATTATTAATACATATCTGATGTTTTAATTAAAAACTATAAAACTTTAAAGGTAAAACATATCTTAAACTCTCAGATGTTAATATTGTTGCAATATTTTATTTGACGAAGCAAACATTGTATTCTATTCTATTCTATATGTATAATGTCGGCGACAATTACCTAATGTTGAAAATGTTTACAGAGAAAAGGAATAGAGGTCATTGAAGTCATCGGAACCGGTCATGACATATATCAGCGAGTTCGTGATAGAGGATAAAAGAAGAAAAGTTTGGGCAATTCCCAGAAGCACTACCAGCTACGTAATTAAAAAAATCTACTCTATTCTAAAATCTAAATTTAAAAAATGTTTCCTACTAAATAATAATATGTAGATCTAGAATGTATTCGAAGAAATACTGTTAATTGAATTCTGTTTTTAACGTTTCGCGGAATACCTAATTACTAGGGTCTAGATAAAAAATATATTCTAAACTAATCATGTTAAAATATTTATTAAGCACATATATAATATGGACTTAAAATCGAAAATATGGTGAATTAAAATCAAATCAATTTTACTCTGCTTCCAACTTAGTACCATTATTTGTGTTTTTGCAGTACAAAATAAATCGTTGTTTTAAATTTAAAAAATAATTCACCACCGATATAATATGGAAAATATGGAGTTATACTATTTTATCTAAAAATAGGAACCAACTCACCCAAATATGGAAAATTATGGGAAATAGAGTATTTTCTGGCTCCAAATGTCATGATTCGTATAGATAACTATTACAGGTAGATAGGAATTGAGAATAAAAATATCTATTTAAGTACATAATATGTATTGTGTTGTAGCAAATAAAATACGTTTGTAAGTAAAATACGTTAAAATCTTAAATAGGTAGGTTCATCAAGGGGTGCCTATGTAGTAACCTAGTAAATATGTTTTTTAATCATGTTCACAAAGCAAGGATAGCATGGCATATGCTAAAGATTTAAATGTTATTATTTATGTAAAACTTTCCTATTGTCTAACTACCTATATAGCGTGTTCCGTGTACTGAGGAATGTACCTACGCACTTCAGTAAATCAGAATACTTATGTTATATATTAATCGATATGTAGGTAATTGATTCAATTCAGGTGTGAAAATTTTGTGAAGATTTGGTAATATTTTAATATTTTATGTATATTATAATATATTTTAATAAATAAAGCATCGATTGTAACATTATTTCGAACTTATTACTTTTCATGATGGCTACGATATTTATTTCCCTTAAACAATATAATTATGTTTACCTACCATGAAATAATAAATACATGAATCGATCATAAACTCTTGAATCCAAAAGACAGAAATGAATTTATCCAATTAATTTCAGAAATAACGAATTATTAATTCACCTAGGTTATTAGGTTATTTATACCTAGGTTACTTATACTTACCTAGGTTATATATAAATACGTACCTAATAAAAATAAAAAATATTCATTTATATATAAATAAATATGGTGAAAACAGGGGAATCGTTTATTTTCCTGTTACGTCATCGTAGGATAATATTAGAAAAGTGAACAAAGTTGTATTTACTTAATAAATTGCTGTCCTTCGAAGGAAATATACTTACTGCCTATGATTATGATAATTTGCGATAGTCCGTCAAGTCCGTTAGAAAGAAATATGGGTGAATACTATAAGTACAATCTACGTAGATCGTCGATCAGTGGCTTAAACCGTAACCGCTCAAGCAGTGAACAAGTATAACAGTTTGGGGAGTAAACTACTTTAGGCAGACGACTATCTATTTCCGGAGGGCATGCACAGCTGTTGTCCTCCCATATCGAGTTTTCGGGTTTGAGCCCGTGGCACGCATCCAGATGTGTTATTAGAAATTTAATCATTCGTAAATATCTACCACGTTTTTTAACTCTAAGATGTCTGAAATCGTGTATAGCGTCCAAATGCTGGTAGCTTCAGAAATATTAAACGCTTAAACGCTTACACACTCACACCCACGCACTAGGATTTCCTGTAATGCGGGCGGCGGACACACACAAAAACCATAACACAATTTAACGCCCAAGACCCGAGTACAAACATTTATCTGCCAAATAATTGTCTGCCCCGGCCGGGGATCGAACCCAAGACCCACGGCTCCGCAGACAGGGTCACTGACCAACGCGCCACCGAGTCGTCAATATGATCTGAAAGATAGTACTTTCGGTATCACCAACCAAGTAGATAGCCTCATTTTCAGGGAAGAGCGAGTCCTGCGTGCGTAATGAGTGGGTAATGGATGTATGATTATGAGCCGATTATTACGTACTCGTAGATATATAATGAAGTGAAGAGCAACATAATCGACACGAATTTGTTTTTAAAGTTTACAAGCGAACTGTTCCGTTTCAAATTCGGTCACAGGTTTAGATTCCCCCTTTAACAAAAAAAAAAAGTTTTATTTCCCGTGACGTCTGCAGTTTTATAGCGACGTGACACTTTGTAGGTGTCATATCGTTCCGCGTTGGTTTCAACCGGATATCCGATGTCGCTCCATTTACAGTAAATTTTTTTAATTTGTATGTTTCATTTTTCAAATAAAAGACTGAGCTGCAAATGGAAACATTAGCTTGTACTGGTGTTGGATACTGGATACAGTGAGATCGACGACAGATTGTCGCAGTGGACCTCAGGAGAGGCCTGAAAAGCCTCTGATTTGCCTTTACTGGTCTTCAAGAGTAGGGCGTTAGAGCTATATACTCGCACTGTGGAAGTAAAAATGCGTGTCGCGAGTTGAAACTACTAACTGATTACTAACTGAGATCACTAATATTTACTAACAGGACTAACTTACACTGACAGTCCTAATGCCCACACTCCAATTACTAACTAACTAATATTCACACGTAATTCTAACAGGACCGACTAACTAACTAACAGTCCAGCCAATGGTTGGTAGGACTGCATGCTCGTTTGCTGTTATGTGATATAAAAATAAACGGTAAAGAGTAACGCACTTACAAAGGTCGATGTCACGTAACACTATGAAAACGTGAAACGCACTATAACTGGTAGCGAATTGAATTAGGTATGTTCCAATTTGGAAACAAGTTGGTACATTGCTTCGTATTTATAATGTCGTGTATATGTATCGTGATAATGTTTCTCATATTTCGTCTGATCAAATACACACTAGATTGGTAAGTGTACAACGGAGGAAATGTGTTTTCGCAGTAATCCCATGATGGAATGGCCTCCGGAAATATCGGAAAAAAGCGAAGTGTAAATGTTTGTACCGTGGTTCCAGTTCGAAATGAATTCCATTTCAAATACTGAAAACAATTTCGGAATTATTTTTTAATTACAGTATGCGAGTCTCATTAATTTTTTAATCCAGGTCCATAATAATAAGTTTTGCAACAACAATGGTTGTTTTAAGCGCTTCACACACGTTGAAGATACTATACAATTTTTTACCATTTCTTGTCGGTCCATTCTGGTGGTCCATAGTGAGCTGGTTAGTCCTGTTAGTATGAGGTGTTCATAATTATGTAAGTCGGTTAGTATTCGTAAGTAATAGGACAGTCCGGTAGCGAGGCAGTATGTTATGAAATTTGCACTAAAGTACGAAATCGGCATACTTACCTTACTATTTATTGGTGAATTCTTAGAAAGTAGAAAGCATGTGCGTCTCATTAGGTACTAAGAAACCAGTGTACATTTTTGCTATTTTTTTGAACGTCCAGTTGTTACTCTAAAGGTAAAACATTAGCATGGAATTATTCGGGGAACAAATTATTTCACACCCACATACATAAGCTCAGAAGTTTTGCTGTTTATCTCCTACTGGTACGATACTCATACATGGATGAGTATGACGCACTGATCACCACTAAAAATGCGGTTTTGTGTGCTAGTGTGCAGACTGCAGACCTATAAAAGCTTATGGGGGCAATCGGCAGACATCACTGTAAAAAAGTCCACACTACTTGAACACCGATCCAGCTTGAAGCTTAACAAAACTTTGTTGAAATGAGGATCCGCAGTATGTTCATTCTTATTATTTGTGTGTGATAGTAAAGTACAAGTGGAATCACAAGCGACGCTAAAGCTAACAGAAATGCAAGCAGGACAATGGAAAGATGTCGTGAGTTATACCTTACTTACTAAATTATACTTGACAAGCTACCTTAGTAATTGGAGTAGATATTAATTATAACAGGGTAACCATTCTGCCCCATGGCTCCGCGGCGAGTGTCAATCTTACTTACGAGTATTTATAAACTAGGAAGAGACCTCGCCTGCGTTACTTCTCGAAATACGGTAAGTTTTAACCTTCGAAAAGAGGTACAGACGCTAATGTTTATAACTAACAAACCGTTTGAGATATTGAGATAAAATAAAGCCTATACGGTATGTTAGTATACCCTCTGTAATCCTTGAACGTTTGATTAGAATCCGCTCAGCAGTTTTGGAACAAAATCTAAATAGGATCCTTGTGCTGTAGACACTTGGGTCTTTAATTAAAAACCCGTTGATATATTAAGATAAAAAACAAAGGCTTATGCGTTATGTTAGTGTACTCTCTACAATCTCTGAAAATTTCATCGAAATTCGACAAATCAGAGAGAGGAAACAGACATACAAAAATACTAAAAACGGTTAAATATGTTTACGTGTCATATAAATTACTACTTTAACTAATTATTAATGTAATTCGATTTAATTATTTACCTACCTAAATTTTAAAATCACAGGCAGACGACACTCCAATTTTATTTATTGGTAAGGATAAGATATGAAAATTAGTTTGTGTTTGTTCGTTTGTTTGGTACGTTTTCATTCACGTCTAAGTTAGACTGATCTTCATAGAATTTGGTAGAGAGGTAGTCTCAGACAGATGGTCACAGGATACTTTTGGTCCCGTATAAATGTATCTACCGATCCCGAGGGAATTTAAAAAATATAAGTTTAACGCAGACGTAGTCGTGGGCAACAGCTAGCTTACCTATAGTCTACATTTTAGTGCAACTGAAACCACAAACAAAATTTTCTACCGAGGAAACAAGGTAAAGAAAGGAAAGTGTAATTTTAATATAGGGAATTATTGGGTCAATGCACTAAAATAGTGTCTACTATAATTTTAGGTACTTAATTCAATGTTCAATTGCTCCTACGGCAACAATTTGCTCCCACGGCCATCAAGGATTAGTGTCTAATCAAATTTTGTTGGAAGTTCTTAAGTTGCCCAAAAGTTTCCGACAACTCTTGATGACTTCAATTAAAGATAACAACTAGAACCTATTGCAAAAGTTTCTCCTGTTAAACTTAGAAACTACCTTTGTGAATATATACTTACTATAAACTACCCCGTGCGGTGCGGGATTCTATAGTAGAATAGCACCACTCCCGCTCTTCCTGGGGGTTCGTAAAAGGCGACGATAGAGACAATTCCAGGAGATGGGCAGCAGCGTCTTTCTGCGTACTATTAACATCAACTGCGGCCAAACACTGTGACTATGGCTCCATATGGCTATGACTATGGTCCAGCACTGGACCACTAAAGGTTGATTTATGGATGAATAAGCTACGCGTAAGTAACCTTTACAAATTGCAATGTTCTTATATGAGTAAATATTTTGTTTACAGAAACTCGGACTGGAAGCATTTGGGACGTCCACCAAAAGAAGTAGAGTTACCGTTCTAGGAGGCTTACCATGTCCTTGAAATGAAAGTCACTACTTGCTTTATACACTATAATACACTAAAAAGGAGTTCAAACTGTCAACTCTCCTGCAAAATTGAGGAAATAAACCTTTTAGAAACATGGTTTTTAAATATTTGATGTAACCAAAACATTTTTACAACTAAATAAAATTATATGTTAATTTATCTTTTCTTTTATATTCCCCTCTCTCGTTAGTTCTATTAGAAAGGAATGAGAAGATAGGACTCCGCGGTGCGTTGGTTAATTACTCTGACTGACGAGCTGTGGGTCCCGGGATCTATCCCCGGCCGGGGCAGACATTTATTTTGCAGATAAATGTTTCTACTCGGGTCTTGGAGTACAAACATTTATCAGCAAAATATGTGTATTGTGTTTTCTGTGTGTGTCCGCCACCCGAAACACCGGGAATCCTAGTGAGTGTGTAAGCGTTTATTTATTTATTTATAACATTACACTTAGTTGAAAACAAAGGAAAACTAACAATTTAATGGAACATGTGCCAGTATCAGGGATACCTAGTATTTATGTAACTTTTATATTAATAAACGCTTAGACGCTTACACACTTACATCCCCGCACTAGGATTCCCTGTGCGGACACACATAGTCAACAAAGCAATTCAACGCCCAAGGCCTGAGAACGAACACGGGAATCGAACCCGGGACTCACAGCTCGTCTGTCAGGGTGACTATCCAACGCGCCGCGGAGTCAGACATTATTAATATCACGCTAATAGTAATTCAAAGTAAGTTACGACAATAACTTCTTGCGCTATTCTATTTCATTTTTTCTTGCTCTTTATTTACTCGTGTGAATGGAAACATGAATTGAAGTTTTATTACATTTTAAACTTGGTTAGAAATATATTACAATAGGCCAAGTCCGGATCGAACTCACGTCTAAATAGTTCTGCATTCAATTTACAATAAGCCGTAGGTAAAAAAGTAATGCAGCCTTTAGAGGTCCACTGCTGGACATATGCCCTAATTAACGCCGCGCCGCTCAACCCCTAGTGGAAAAATTTCGTGAGCGCTTCCGTGCTTCGCAGGGCAAGTTACGTCGGTGCCGTTTGTCATCGTTAATTAACACTAGTTAAACCTTGTTGGAGGCCTTCGGGCACCTTAAAAAACTTCCCACAATCGGGTTGGATCGGTTGGTCGACCCCTCAACTAATCCGCAATGGAGCAGCGTGGTGGAGTACGTTCCAGGCCTCCTCAGTAGTGAGGAGAGACCATCGGCCTGCAGTGGGTGATTATGGGTTGTGCCCACCCTGAACGGACATCGAACCCAACACTCTTAGTGCGGCCTGCAAAGTAACAATTAATATCACAATCAATAGGGGACCGAGTGGGTAGAGTTGTCTATCCATCCATCCATCAGCCTTTAGAGGTCCACTGCTGGCCTCCCTTAATCGACGCCACTCCGACCGGTCCTGTGCCCTCTGAATCCAGCCGTTACCTGCTGTCTTCTTCAGGTCGTCAGTCCACCTTGTCAAAGGTCGGCCAGTACCTTTTTCCGAGTCGTGGTCTCCATTCGAGGACCTTTCTTCCCCTTCGGTTATCGGTCCGAGGTGGTCGCTAGTTACCACTAAGCTAACCAGCTAAGTACCGTTAGGACGGAACACAATTATTGAAAAACAATTATTGCACGGCAAAAATGGGTGTGGCGGTGGTAATTGTTCAAATCGTATGGCTTACCTACTAACAGCATGTTTTTGAAAATATTTTTATTTCAAGGGCCTGAATGCTAAACACGTTTTACTCGAAATATTTTTATTAACTTTCCTTTATTCTTATGAAACGGTTCACGATAGCGCTTAACTGATTTACTAAGCATTAAATTGCATTTTTTTTTATTTTATAAAATGTACCTATACGCTTGTAGATATAAAAAGTGTATACTATTATTCATCTGAGTAGTAGCCTGATCGATTTTGATAAGTTAAGTAGTTTTGCAACACCTTAGTTTAAAGGTAAGTAATACAAAAACTTTAATAATACTCCAATCTATTCCTTGTTCTATTTATAGGAATAGATGATGAATGTTTGTGACTCTTCCACGCAAAAACTGCTGAACGGACGTTTTTTTGGATTTGTCCGGGAATAGGAGAATAACTACTAAAATAATTTAAAAATTAAAAAAAAAAATCGTTTCGTTCGGTTTGATTGTTCGTTTTTTGTTGTTTGTCCCGTATACGTTCTTAAATCAATGATCCGATTTCGATGAAACTTTGATGTATTTACATAGGCAAGCGTTTCAGGGTTAATAAAAAAAAAAATACCTACCAAGGGAAGGCTAGGACGACGTTTGCTGGGCCAGCCAGTATAGGTTTATTGAAATTTAATCTTTGTCTGTTCAAAATTGCATTTCTCATAAAGTTTTTTACCGATTGTTTTGAAATGTGTACGCAACGTTGTATTCATATACGCACATGTTTTTTGTATTCATTTAGAAAAAAAAAATCGAATCAAATTCTTGTTAACATAAAATCAACACAGACGAAGTGGCGGGTAACAGCTAGTTAGAATATAAAAATAACATTTGGACGTAATTCAGTGTTTCAGAGCGGGGTATCCTACCATTCAAACAAAATGAGACTAACAAGTATACTTCTCATCGGCCTATGCGTTTTCGTAGTAGTAAATGCTGATGACAGTTTAGACGACTCGTTCAACGCAGAAGGGACGGATGATCCTCAATACAGATTTGGACTTAGATGGATCAGCAAAATAGCAGTAAGTAACATATTATGACGCGATGACAGCCGAGTGGAAAGCAAGAGTTAATGGCTTAAAAAGTAGGCAATCCGATAGAAACTCCGTAATGTAAGAGGTGCCTGGAATTCGAACCCCATTGGTTAAAGCGTTATCATGTTAAGTATGCCGTGTATATTTATTATACCCGCCTTAATAGCAACATGCACCCATCTATTTTGGGCACAGTAAGTACTTTCGAAAACTCCTCGTTTTTCGATGTTCACGCATAAATAAATAGGTATATATATTTTCAGAAAATGTTAGCGAGCTTGATCCTAGGCGGGTCTTCAGAGCAGCCAGCAGAGTCATCACAGGTGCCAACAACGGCGCAGACACAGGCGCCGGCGCAACAACAACAGGCGCCTACCAGACGATCCACGGGTTAGCGATATTAACGGAACAAATATATTTATGGGAATTTCTAACAACATAAACTTTGATTGATCGCTTTATCGAAACTAAGTGAATACATTTAAACTGATGTTTAACGGCGTCTTATTTCCGTAGTTCCAATTGTAAATACTCGTAATTACTGGAACTCGTATTTTTTATGTGACGAAATTCATTCCATTGTTCCTAACTGTTGGCGTAAATTAGTCCAGTTAATTAGTAGAATTTGTATGAAATGTATGAAATGAAACTCTATGAAATATGTATGAAACTGTATGAAATACTAACAGTAAAATTATTGATGTCCTTATCAGTTCCTAGTAATCTAGTTATTTAGACACAGAGCTACTGGGAAGGGGATGGTCAGTTCTTGCAGTGATGATAAGTGTAGCTGAGACGATATGATAAGTTATCTCCTTGGATAGGGTGAATGAAAGCTCTGAATTAAAATACATTAGCCCAAGATTTCACAAAAACATTGTGTGTGTATAAATATGTGAAATTCTATAAAACCATTGTATTTTAATGCACCAAAACATGGGAACTTGGGGCCGGTCACTAAAAACAAACACTTAAATTAATAACATTATCAAAAAAAATATCGAAAAATCTAATAAAATAAAGCCAAATTTTAACTACGCTGTTTGCATAATTGATATATTTAAAGTCGCGGTAGAACTGATGTACCTCACCATAGTTGAACTTTAACATTCGGGGCACACTCAGCTGAGTTAAATCAATAGGCAAGCACGGTTAAGACGACTAGAATTACATTTTAGAATATCATCTCATGAATTATTATCTTATAATTCAATCTTGAGCGAAATCACAGCTGTCTCAGGCCTGCGACACTTCATACTAACCAAAGGTTTTTTTAAATCTACTATTCATCAGTGCATCACACACGTGCATCAGACTTTCCGTACACGTTTGGATGTGTGTGTAACATAGGGCTACCTCTTTGCTCCTGCGATTATCGTTTGCACAGAACAACTTCGTAGCCAGTTCCTGGCCGATCCGACCGATCTAACGTAGTTTGACGGTGGCAACCTTAGTAGGGCGGCTGAGGGACTTTTTCGCGCAAGCTGTTCCCTGCGGTTTGAAACTGGTGTGGGAAGGAGAGTGTCGCTTATTTGCGTAGTAATATTTATTATACCTAGTGTATACTAGGCTGTGATAATGACCTGCATAAATCTATCACCACTATCAAACCGTCATGACGCAGGTACTACTAGGTAATACTAAG
>DWLO01004289.1:0-10116 GCA_018245335.1 Dalla quadristriga | reverse complement strand
ATAATTACAAATTATTGCATACCTATACTTATACATATAATATGTTACATATAATATGATATGTTCAGTATTAGTATTTATAATACTACAAAGTAATGTTTAAGCTATATTTCGAATATCTTGTTCCTTATTGCTCACGCCTGACCGAACTACGCAACTAACGGGTTGCACTGAAAATCAGCGCTTCTGGGTTGACTCAGAGTAACGCTGCAAACAGAACTGCAATAAGTTATTACAAATTAGAAGATAGTAATTAGATAGTCATTTAGTTCTGTTAGAATAAGGTGTTAATTGGAATAGTCGTTGGTAATAGGAGTGTGGGAGTTAGGATTATTAGTTTAAGTTAACCCTGTTAGTAAATGTTCGTGAATCCGGTTAGTAATCTTTATTTTTTTAAATTTTTGTACGAATGTAATGTCAACCCCGTGATTCCTTATACTATATTGTATTGGTCCTATTCGAAGCTCCTTTGCTATCTCTGTATCGTTATGTGCGTATTCGTAACTATAGGTATGTGTGTGTTCGAGGTCACCCTTGTATTCTATAACTGTAAATACGCCTTTTAACCACCAAACATCTTGTTTTCCAGGTCAATACTCCCTAGTAGAACCTGACGGTTCCATCCGTACGGTGGACTACACAGCCGATCCAGTACACGGGTTCAATGCCGTCGTCTCCAAGATTGGTCCCAGCGTACACGCGGTGCAGCCGAAAGTAACTCAACCGATACAGCCTATCATTCAGATCGTTGCGAAGCCTGTTGCGATACCCGTACAGATGCCGAAGCAGTTATTCTCCGATCTCATATATCCATCGCCAACACCTTTCTGTAAGTAGAGCCGTGAATAGGAATCTAAAGCTAGACAAAATCTACATCAAGACACCACGATATGACGTGCACAATCGTGAGTCATTTACGTGCAAAAGAGCCAATTTAGATTTTTAAAATTTTGAAATTTTATTTTATCCAATGTTGATGTCCGCCTTCCTATTGACCTTTAAAGCTTCTCAGGACTGGATGTCCAGCTAGATGAGCTCAGTTAGGGGAAAAATGGGGTCTCAGAGCACCTTCTGTGAAGTATCAATGGATTTCGGCTTAGGTCATCGCTGTACTGAAAATATGATAGGTCAAAACGAGCGGTCACGCTGGAACACCACTGCGCGACCGTGTAAAATAATGTTGTACAATTCACGCGCATTATTTCACCCTTACCCTGTTCACCCATGCCTTTAAATCAAGGGCGTAGTAGCTATCTGACCATTATGTTCAGTCCCCTTAGAGCGTGTGCTCCCGACTATCACTTGTCGTGAATGTAATACATCCCATTTCTTCCTTTTTTGATATCTGGGAGATGCATCTAGTCGGACCGGGCATATCCTTGCGGACTCAGGGGATGTGGGACTCGCCGGCATGCCAGAATATCCTCTAAAACCCAGCAGCACCGTCAGTGTCACTTTGAGTCGCCACGGGATCACTACGCCTACGTACTTACCTACCGTAGCGACCAATATACCTCTGGCAGATGAAGAGTTGTAACAAATCTCGAACCAATCGCAGTCCTGTTTGAAGATGCTTCCACAGCTTACAGATGCGTTGCTATTCATGAGAACTATTGCCACTCGTTTATGTGTGAGTGAGTGACGAAAACCATACTTTTATGACTGAAATGCATAAATTACTTTAAATTACTCCGATGGTACTTTACGGGTATCATCGGAGTGAAGTATAGAAATTATTCAACTTTGTGTTTAGGTATATTTTCTAGCGTTGTAAAAATTATGCCTTGATCAAATCTGACATTCTGCGACACTTAAACGTATTTTCAATGCACTATGCACTATTCCATAAATACTGAAGCGATATAAGACATAGTAAGCTTTCATATCATTGATTAGATTTAATTAGATGGTTAGAAATAATGGCTGCTCTCACTATTGAAGAGGCCTCTGCCACGCTACTCAGTACGAAGGCTAATTGCCAACCAGAGCATAGGCAATTCTGAAGCCACTCGAAAGTGTCTAATAGATAGACAGATAGATAGATAATAGAGACAACTATTTAACGTACACCCCGGACTAAGAAAGTGCGATGAAACTTTATATGGATAAACTCATATGGAACTACCGATCGCGCCTAAGAGTGCTTAGTTTTGACGATTACAGTATACACAAGCCGCAGGCCTATGCAGCTTCGATAAAATATCAAACAAAAATTGTATTCATCGTCGCACGACGTGATTATATCCAATTAACTGTAGATAACGTAACGCCATTGTTTGTAAGGTATTCAATTGTTTGAAACTCTGAAGGATCTTTTTGTTTTGATTGCAGTGTTCTCCAAGGTCGGCCCACAGTTCCCTGAATACGACTTTGAGCTGGATGGACCTTCGAATGATTTTTATTAGGCTTATAAATTTTTATTGTGTATAATAATTTATGTACGTTTTTGAAGTATCTTAACGTTTAAAAGAAAAATATTTAAAAATGAAATTTTCAGGTTCTTTAAAATAATATTTAAATATTTTGTATCAAAGGAAAAATAATAAAAATAATGTTTCCGCACCGGGGTATTTTCCCAATTTTACTAGTAGTAGAAACAAGCTACAGGCCAAATTTCAAATTGCTAGATAGTAATTTCCTTTTATTAATCGTAGGTATTATATAGATATGTGAAAACATCCTAAGGTTGTACTTATATTTATTAGTAAATTAGTAAACATTATACTTAAAAACCGTATCAAGAACTTTTTTACGTTTTCTTGCAACGAGTTATCTACATTAAGAACGGGAATACAAGGATTCTGCAGGTGAGACTCCGGAGGGAAAACCAAACAAAAAGAGCATCCGAAAATAAAATGGTTCAGGATAAAATCGGGATGAGATGTCCCCGATTCTCATGACGTCAGTGCAGGAACAATTCAAAGGTTTGTTTGAGCAACTGCTTGAATCAGACCTTATCAAAAGCCGTTTTTAGCAGGTCAGACTATTTCCCCACCATGTACTCCGAGCCTAATAAAATTCTCAACTTGGAAGTAATTAAGACTAGAAATGTTGTAACGACGAAGTCGCAAATAGTAAAGTACCCACGCGTACCGAACATGGCTCTAATTTTTTTAATCATTTATGTTATTCCCACAGATAAGAATAATAAAATAAACTATTGCCTATGTTGTAATAAAATGCTGGAGTTATTTGTTTTTACCCGTCAAAGAATTCCATTATTTGGTTGGTTTGTACGGGTTTTGGGGCTGTCTTAGTTGGTAGGGATGCCAACTTAGTAGTAGGAATGGTAAAATGGCGCACCGTTTTTTTTAGTGGGTAGTATTCACTTGCATTTACAATACATTAGAACTTTCAAATGCTTAGAAAAAGCTAGTTATTTAATATTGCTCTGAATAAAAGTAGGCGTATAGATAAGAGTGAAAATGAATTGAAGTATGCACACCATTTATGCAGTAATTTAAAAATATATATATTTTAGTAAAGTTTTACATAGTATCTTAGTATTAAACAATTTCACGAAAAGAAAAGTTGATAAAATGATGGAACTATAAGTAAACGCCTAGAAAAATAATACAACAAACGGATATTGATGCTATTGCTGTTAAATGTTATAAGGATTCATGCGACTTCAAAACAGAAGAGGGTCCTAATGTATTCTTTTTCATTATCCACCTCAAATTTCAGTACGATTAGATTTCACTTAGGAAAACTTTATCATGTTCTAATCATGGACTCCATTATTTGACAACACGAGAAATTACAATGGGATGTTGAGTAAGTACAAAATATACACTTTGTTGTATATTTTATGTAATAACAAAACTTATCGAAATCAAAATCTTAACTGTGAAAATCTGGCTATGTCCCTGACACCCTTGCAAAAATCTTAAATTTTCCTGGTAGAGAAATAGACTGCGGCCAAATTTGCTCTTTCTTTAGTTCATAAACTCACTTCACTCACGGCTCTGTTTGATATTGAATAATCAAAGACGGCTCTCTTATTTTTATTTCTTTACGCTGAAACATGTACATCAAAATGTTGCACACAGTAGGTCAATGGAACTGAATTCTAAGCGTGATCTACAGTTGTTAAATAAAGGAATTCGACATTCAAAATATAATCGTGACCCGCCTGAATCCGGAACGATTTATTGTAAGTAAGATCATCTTCACTTTGACATTGGGGCCTTTAATGTTTTGAATAGATGGCCACTATAGTTTCAAGTTGAAATATTTGAAACTTACAATTAAAAACGTACCAAAATGGAGTAAATATTCGTATTGCTTCCTGAATGGTGGATGTACCTGCACCGGCATCCGGGATGCTTAAAAAAATTATAGATGTTTACGAAGTATTAGTAGTGTATCTTTCATTTATATATAAGTAGTAATATGAATATAAGTAGTAGTAAGTAAACAACCGCGAAAGTCTAAAATATGAAAGAGCGACTCATTGATGTAGAAAAAAAGATACCTAGATCACTTAGTGTTAATGTAACTGCGGTCTGTGGCGTTACCATGCTCCGTTCTCAGAATAAGCTTTGTGAAACTTACAAAAGACACTTTTGTTAATAAACTGTCAATCCAAAATTGGCTGTCTGTCTGAGCATTCTTAAGTACTCAATATAATGTATTATTAATAACATTTTGCTAATGTTACAATATGTTAATAATGTAAGTTCCTACGTTAGATGAGTTTACTGTGTATCAAGCGTTGTCTTAATAAACAAATAAACAATCGAAAAAAATGTTTTAGTAGGCTATGTAACCACTCGGTGTGGTGTGAACTGCAAATCATTTGTGGTCGATGGTGTGTGGACCACTTCGTTGTGGTGTGTAAATGCCTAATTCCTTTTAAAATACTTCCTTTTATTTCCTTTAGTAACTTCCTTAAATACTATGTTTTAATTTCTATTAAAGGGAAGCATTTAGTCATACTTCCGTTTGCTGATACTCCGTGTTAATTTCTATTAAAAAGAAATATTTCAGGAAATACCAAAAAGTAAATCACAATTTATGAAAATCTAATAAAAAGATGACCCAAGACGTATTGACAACTACTCTGGTGTTGCTGAAATTGTATCCACTTGCCATCATATAGCCCGTTCACTAACCCTTAAATGATAACCTACGTACGTAGATACGCTAACCTACTACTATTACGAGTATATTGTTTCCATCGATAGACAACGTGAGAGAAAAAAGTTTTGGGCAATAAATTGTGTAGGTCAGTAACTGTTTGGTCATACTAATTACAACACATTGTAGTAACAGTTGCAATCCGATATAAGCCGCTGGCGTTATTTGACAAGTGACATTAAAAACTATGAGAACCCAAAGACCTTTAGGTAACACGGCTAAGACATCTGCACGTCTTAACGTCTTTCTTATTATTTCGTGTGAAACATCATACGGTTGATTAGTCATGTACCCCTGATACTTTATGTATTGTTACAAAATTATTTTATGTAGTTACTTTTTACTTTGTATGCTGGCTATCACTACGACCAGCTTCTTATTAACGGACATGGATCTCTCCTCACAACTTGAGGCTTGGATTCCACCAGGCTGCATCAGTGCAGATCGGTGCACACTAGTGACCAACTAGTGTTGTAAGTATTCAGTTTAGCTAAGCTGTCTAGTTTAGTTTCGTTTATAATTTTTTTTCATTATAGGTATATAGGTATACACTTAATAAACGTCAAAAAAATCATAATTTGGTAGTATTCTAACTACTTACACCATTCAGTACCAAACATTCAAATAATAATAATTTGCAATAAATAAATAATAAAAGTTACAATAAAACTTGAAATTTAAAATTCACAAATATTATTGATAGAATGTACGAGTGCTAAAAATAAAAAATAAAATAAATGCTAAAAATAAAAAAATAACCATAACGTCTTGTGTGCAAGTGGATGCGTGGGTCATTATTTCCAAGCATTTTTTTTCATCCACAGCATAATTCCCATTGGTCAAGATCTGAGCTTAAACACACTGTTTGAAATTGTGAGTTGGTAAATCTTGAATTGTTTTAGGGATGTGATTATACATATTATACCTTAGCCAACAAAGGATCGCCTTACTTTGCGTAATCGATATAATGATGGTACGAGTCTATGCTTATTTCTTGTGACACGGTTGTCTGTGTAAATTATTATGTAGACCAATATTCTTCTTTACAAAAAGTATCCAAGTAAACCAACAAGGTTATACGGTTGCTATTAAAATAACAGAGACACAAAGCGCTAGTAAAAATTTGCCACTAACGGTCATCAATCGAACTTCCAAAAGCATCCGAAGTGGTTTAACTTTCTCGATATAAGCTTATATAAGCATTTGAAGTTTGTATGCTTTAATTTTAATTGATTGATTTAATTCAGAACAAGTTTTATACTTTTTTCTGAAATAAATCATTTAACTTTATTCTTCATCACTTCTTCTGCTTAGCTAACAGCCATAGAAATTTCTTTTAAATTACTCCAGTACTTGAACGGATTTGGATGGTGACATTGGAGTCAGTGGCAAACCAAATGTCGAATTTTTTTAGATACCTATATGTATACCTCCGATGCGGCTGCTATGTAATGATAACAATCGGAACTGACCACTTAAAGTCAAGCACCAGCTCATCCATATCAGTCCGTGATCCATATTATGCTGCTCAATTTGCGTGACCAATTATTATGATTCACATCATACACCATACGGAGCACTTCGTAATAAACAACTTGTTAAGTTAATACTGTGTAGTAGAGCCTGTATACGGTTCGCCGGGGGCGGTACCACCGTCAAACCTGCGTAGGAGTGGTTTATCAGGCAAAATGTGTTCCTGTTACAGTTAAACAAGAGGCGATCATCAATAATCTGTTTTCAGGAGTAGCAACGTATCTTTGACCACCTTCGATCAGGACTAATAGGCTTACTAACGAATATTTACTTATTTCTATTATTTACGTTATGTACACAACAAAAGTCTTAACTAAAACGGCATAATACGTAAAATTGTACATAGGTACCTACTGCTTATTTCAGAACTATTCTTACTCTTATTAGCAACTAAAACTAATTTACGCCAGTAGTATATTTTTACAGTCTGGTTGGCAGTGGCCACACTGCATCACCTCATTGCTATGTTACAGAGTACCATCCCAAAAAAATACTAGAATAAATTATACTTTTTATTTATTTTTCTAATTATACTTTTTCTGGCCTTTCCTGGATAAATATGCCTTGGAATTTGACAGAATTTGACCTGATTTTCACTAGTACATCCAGATAAAGAAATAGAAGAAAATACATTTCTTCTATATTAAGTGCGAAAGTGTATCACCGTAACAATAAAAACCACACACTAAGTGCGGAAACAGGATACATTACATCGTTCTGATGTAATACACAATTATTCGCTTTCGACTCATCGTACAATCATTCTTTGATCATAAGCTCTGGGAGATTCCTCTCCGCCCGCCGCTTCCTGAACGTCAAACATTCCTTTCTAATATCAGACACAATAATTGTTCAATGACCAAGTTTACTACGGCAATCATTTTGATAACAATTCATCAACTGTACGATCAATGCTATGTTTAAACCACCGCAGATAGAGCACGCTAAAAGTATAATTATCGAAGAGTTTGCGAAGAAAACTCTTTGGAGTACTTTTGAATGAATGGGCAGCCTAATTTGCACTGGAGCAGCGTGATGGAGTAAGGTCCAGACCGCCTCAGTTGTGAAGCGAAACTTGTGGCCTGCAGTGAGCCACTATGGGTTGCTCCCAATCGTCCTCATCATTTATATACGTTGCCCCGTCTTACTGCTGGGCATGTGACTCGTTAGAATAACCAGTGGCTTGAGCTCGCTACACGCGTATTTGCAGATTTCATGCGTGATTAACATCACCGTAGAAAATTCTCAGACATGCAGCTTTGTTTTATTTCAGCATTAAAACAAGTGATACATGGGACTGTAACTCGGGCAACTGCTCATGGCCAGATTTTATAGCGTAAGGCTATAAATTAAGACATCACAACACAAGCTGAAGATTGAGATTTTATCTGTATGAACTGGGTGGTCCCTGCTGCATACATGTACATTTTAAAATATGGATACCAAAGATCACTTTAAAAAAATTACTATTGAAAGTTTCAATTGCAAAAATAATTGGTGTTACTCTTAAATCGCTTTAATTCATAGTGAGCGTTACTTTAAACTTTACTTTATAGCAAACATTACTGGTCTAGAAGTGAAGGCGAATCCGAATACGTTTCGGTACTCATCACAGGAAACTATCATTAATCAATATTACTTTGTTCTAATTAATTTATGTTTAAATACAACTAATTCATTTTTGATTGCCAAGTTGTCCAAATAAACCGTTATCATCCGAGGACTGTAATTTTGAGGTTGGATTATTTTGATTACAAGTGCTGATCGAAATGCAGTAGGTATGTAAAATAGCAAAATGTTGGGTTTTAGAACTATTGAAAACCGAATCAAAAAAGCAAAACCAACAGACTGTAAGATAATCTTTGAGCTATGGAACGAACTGTATTTCTTAGTGTCTCTCCGTGTATTCTAAATTTCATTTCAATACTCATCAGTTTTCAATGATTTCAGTATGAACAGACTGTTGTAGTAGAAAAGGTGATGATAGTGAGGAGGCAGAGTAAATGCAGTCTGACCTGCTAAATTAAAATTAAGTTCAATAGTCATCGAGTTCATTTTGATTAAATTTATGATTGTGGTGCCTAGTACCTCGCCACGGTGCCGTAATTTTTATCAGTGTGTAATCATTAACTCGTGGAGCGGAAAACTTTGAAATAAAACATAAAACGGGAAAGGAACTTTTACAACGTGCCTACTTCAAGCTCAAGCACATGTAAAAAAAATCTTTTCCGCATATCGCGTGCAGGCTCCAGTAGCTACAGATGCCGAACCCAGTAAATGGAAATCAGTGGCAAATTAACATAGTGGTCCGTTTACGCGATGTAACACAACTGTCCTTCAAAGAAAAAATGTGAGTTTCGAAAGGAGTCTCGCTCGACATCGTCGCTTTGTCTGTCCTGATATTTAAATAACACAAGTTAACATTGGTCCAGTGTAAGGTGGGCTGCCCTTGACTTTTAAGATTGCCTCCCAACGCTTCCGACGAGCGACAATAATCAGTGACGTATGACTGTCCGTCTGTGACGAATAGAACGCTAAGAGTCATGTTGTGTTGTTTCTAGTACCTGAGTTACCTATATACTGTTTTACGCTCTATGTATTAGCTACGATTTGCTGGCTATTACTACATAGTGGCTATGGTAGTCCATCGGTCGGCTAAAATATGTTGCAGCTAAAAATAATCATCTCCGACATAATCTTATTTTCCTGATAATGTTATAAGCTCGCATTGTTTCTTAGAATGTTTGTTACTTCTTTACGCTGAAACTATTGAATGGCTTTAGAAAAAAAGTTCCGGTCGGATTAACGACATGGCGATTCTTGTTCCGAAAGAATGAAGAGTAAGGCTATATGAACCCGAGTTGGACGCGAAATCTAAATTCCTAAGGAACTAAACTTAAACGTCAACATCATCGTTATTTTCTACCCATTGTTACATTTAATTATTGTGTTAAGTAATTTGCGAACTATAATTAGCTTCTAGAACGTAGGTTGTACGCATATATTTTTACTAACATTCGATGGATTGCTTAAAACAAATTATTAAAAAACAATAGACAAAGTTCAAAATATTTTTTACTGAATGTTTACCTGATAAGCACAAGCATAAATACTCTGAGTTGACCCCTTTACTTAACATACTCGTATGCCTACATTTTGAGCAGTACATTTGTGGAGATTTGCTATCTTTTGGACCGAATACCTTGTAACGAATTAAATACTTGAAGACTATGGATAAGTTTACTGTATAATTAAAATATATATACAGGGTAATTTCTATCTGACCAGAATCCCTTCACGGACCCACGTGGTTCGTAATTCTGAACACCATCACATAGTTAGATTTTTTGTTAACGGACGTTTTTTTTCCCGTACAAAAAAAAACATGATTAATTTTTACATAAATTTAACTTGGAACACTGTGGCACTAAGCGCAAAAAT
>DWLO01004288.1:0-10118 GCA_018245335.1 Dalla quadristriga | reverse complement strand
TCTTGAGTTATAAGTGGAGTAACTAACACGACTTTCTTTTATATATATAGATTTGGTACTGTAAGCACGCAGGCGAGACCCGCGTTGAGGTCGGGTGCTAGTTAGTCCCTCACTCGCGTACGTGATGTAACGTGTAACCTGTAACGTCTAATAATTATGACGTTTTTAATTTTTTTTTAAATCTTGCATTTTGATTTTCAGTCAAATAAATTAAGAAATTGCAATTGATATTTTTATGTTCTGTTGTTGATTTTAATGGTTAAGTACTACAACCCACCTATGGTTTATTACACGTATGTTAGATGTTAGTATTTATTCGCAGTTATAGGTAGGTACATTTCTTTCCACACTTACACCCTTGACTTGCGATTTAGGCTCAAGTCTACTGAAAATAAATACCTACTCGTACATAAAAATTAGTAAAGTTGAGAATTTGCTAGGCTTAATCATGCTGGCAGTATCAGCACCTATCTAGCAACCACGGACTAGTTAGAAATGAAGGACCTCGCGTCACCTACATCGAAAGTGAAGCACCCTGACTATGCCGATCTATGCGTACTACACAACGCCTCACACACACACTAACATGTTAGCGTGCCGAACGACCGACATTTGCATTCATCTGCCATCCTTCGAATTACGCAGATATAGATCGTACGGTGCTTCGGTTTCGACATGAGCGACGCGAAGTCCTTCCTTTTTTTACTAGTCCGTGCTACCAACAAATATATTTTATGACGAGACTTACAAATAGTAATTGCTATATTAATATTAAGAACCTATTTTGACAAAAACAACTTTGGCTTAAAACCGTAAGTGTAAGCTAAGGTAATCTGTGATCAGAGCCAGAATTTAAAATCCCTTCGTCTCCCTACGTAGGTACGTGACGTGACCAGCTATCGATCACGCGTAAATACGACACGCGAAATCCTAACAAGAGGACTGAAAACATATATGAAAATATATGTGAGTGTATGTGAAAATGCGTTATGTCTGCCGGAGGGTCACTTTTATAAAAATACGTTGGTACCACGTTTTTGTATAGTATGACAGCCTGCTAACCAAATGGTAGTGATAGTAGAGTCCTTAACATTTGTTTTAGTGTCAAAATTTAGGACTTTGTGGAATATTCTTGACTTAGTTTTGCATGCATTCATATCAATGCTACTATACAGGTATGTGCAATGTACCTACTAATCACATCCGTATAAATTTAAGCTCTCAGTACCTTTTCATTAAAAATATGCTTAATTACTAAATTAGGTTCCTATCTATCGCTATCGACAAAAATTTAGAATAGCTATACAGTCTATCTGGCTTCAATTACAAAGTTATAATAAAACAGAAATAAACACAAACACACACTTCACTATATACACCCTATAGTAAATTATGTATTGCATGCATATCATATTGTATTAAAAGCAAAAGTTACTAACATTATGAGAAACAACTATACCTAATTTGTTTGTAAAGCCGTGTTTAACTCCAATATACATAATATGCTTATGCATGTTTTTGTTTATATATACTCAAGTATGGAATATGTACTTTTTTTTTAAATCACTGTTTATGTCGTTGTAGAATAGTAATTAATATAAATAACCGTGGAAAAGATTCAAATTTAAAAATTTAAAAATTTAAGGCGAGAATAAATTTGAGCCGTATAATTACTTTAATTTTGCTTAACAAACATATTCGTTTGAAATATTTTTAATCGACAGTCCTTTAAAGTTATGCATTGAATGATGCTAGAACTCGTTCAATCACAAAACAAACAGAGTGAAAAATGGACAGCACTAGAGTTTTCCAAGTGAAACGAGGCACCAAATGAATTTTATTCAGTTGAAGTTTCGCCAGCCAATTAGTTTGGCGCAAGTGCATCGAGAATGCTCACAACCTTATTACTCAACTCGTAAATGAATCCCGACCTCATTTCAACTCTTTCCTTTTTAAGAAACAAATACTGCTAATGCGATTAATAGTGCAGCTCAAAACAACCGCAAATAATTTCCTTTGATGAACCATGCCCAGCTAATGCATAAATTGAATATTCGTAGCCGTTATCATGAATGAAATAAAATACAACGACTTACTTCTAAGAAAAATTACACTGTCTGAATCCCTCTTTTCAATAGTTTTTATAAAAACACTCGTCTCCCGCTTCTACTCGTAGCCCGTCACTTCACAAAAGTGGTGTCATACAAAGAAATTGTGTCAGTGGAAAAACAGACAGAGGTAGCGCAGAATACGGGCAAACTTGCAAACGACTCTTGTTAGGGCAATACGCACACTTACAAACATTTTTTTAATTAGCATAATCGTACCTTTATAAATAGATAGAGGAGGTTATAAACGCGGTTATAATATATATATTATAATGCTTGCACATAATTTAATTTTAACAAACGAAATGCTACTTTTTCCCTGACTGCATAAGAACGAGGGTTATGTTTTCGAGTGTTTGTATGTATGTATATTTATATGCCACGTCGTATAGCCTAAACGACTAGATGGATTTTAATAAATAAGATGTCGTTAGATTCGTCTTGATGCACAAAATGGTATATGCCATTTTGTGCATATAATAGTTTTGGGAATAATCAATACGACGGCGCCGTTCGTAATAATTTTCGTAAAAAAAATATTAGTTTTTGTAAATATAGCTAATTAGTACTTTTAACTGTAACATAAATATAGTGTTTCCCCGCAACCTGTTACTGACCAATAGTATTAGTTATTACTTACGTATGCTCACCTTGTTGGAGGTACCTACTCGTGTTTTCATATTTAATGGTTGTACTGTATCACATTTGTGTGTTGATCCCAGAGAATGTAAACAAACTGTCGACTGAAATAAATAAATACTCCTTTGATCTTGGAGAAAGTCTAGTTACTTTTTAATTGCCTACAAAATTACAATTATGAAATTGGATGAGCAATCTAAATAAATTTGAAATACACCTTAGATTTCTGCTTTTAACAAATTTTTACCTGGCGGTAGAACCTGTTATTGGTACTACCGATATATCTATATCTGCTAGGAAGTAGTTGCTTGAACACTTATACAAGTGACTACCATATTAATCTCCAGACGTAATAGCTTAGCATGGGGTTCTTCAAAAAATCTTTTGCTCTCCTTCAGGGCCAGCGACGCATTGGCGTGGCGACTCCTCTAGTGTTGCTAGTGTCCATAAGCTTCAGTATATAAATAAGGACAAATACAAACTGGACTAGGTACCTATTATAAATGGCACTGATTAGATAATAGTTACTTTGTAACTAATATGAATTACTTACAGTCGTAAGCCCCATATTCCTCTTGCAGGCGAATACTTAAAAACTTATATTCCTACTGACAACTAATGCTACGTAGCCAGACTAACTTTTGCAAATTATCAGCTTTATCGTAAAACTTTGAAAGCTCAGTATTTTATTTACATGCCCGCTTGATGCTCCTATTTCATAGCGGGATTGATTTATTTCCTCCAGGATTTCTTGCCTGTCACGCCATCGGAAGACGAAGTTATCTGTCGGCTTTGTATCCGCTACCTGAGGGTTCAATTTTTTACATCCTCTTAGTATTCAAAGGCTGTAGACACATAATTTGCTCGAGGGTACATCTACAAGGGTCTGCCCACTGGCGCCCAACGATTCCAGATGCGTCCCTCGGGACTATTGTGCATTCCCTATGAATAGTTGATGTATTAAGCTAATTGAAGATGGGAAATGTAAATTATGCAACAATCAAATTACGTAGGCGTTCCGTTTTAGCTTCCCATAATTTTCCCATCAAATTTACTTAATGCTATTTCGCATTTTCTAAAAAAAATCGCTGGGGATAAATCATAGATAAACATTGTCTGTAAAACTTATTTTATGAACTTGCCAGATACAAAACATAAATTTCTCAAGGAACGTGTGAAATATGCGAGACATCGTGTAGGTAAATAGTAATCATGCCGAACCCGTGGTTAATATTTCAGTTCTGGAGGCATTATATTCTTCGGTTCATTGCGCAAATTTTATTTAAAAGTTCCCCTAAGAATGCCACCACAGTGAATTTTCCGATAACTTTTTATTTTATTGGTGTAGCCGTGCCGCTGAGTCACTGACGGAGCTAGTCGAGTTTCGGATATAATAAATGTTGTACGAGATAAATTTAACTTGCAACATTAGCACCCTCTGCTTCGACATAACGATTACATGGCGAGTGCAATTTTTCACTGTTGCCCACCCCTGCTGCTACAATTTATGACGCGGGGAATGATTTTTCAACATCCCTGGGCAAGATTTATATAAACGACACAAACTTACGATAACTTGTCGTAGATAAGTAGCTTTATCATACATATATCAGCCATAATGTTCAGAATATTCACAATGTGTTGTCTTAGAAATTACAAAGAAAAAAGGCACATCTCTTGCTATGACCGATTGATTTTATTGGAGACCATTCATAAATATCCATTAGTAGAGTTTCGTAGCCAATAAAATTGTAGTTCGAAAATCCGTGTTTCATTTATTAATCTGTAGTTATTGGCCTGCTTTTATAGAAGGAGCTTGGCCCATGGAGCCAATTAATCTGACCAGTAGCGAGATAAATGTAAGGTAATTTATTACAATTCGCAGCAAACGGCCGCCCCATTACATTTAAAATATAGCACATTTACGGCCTCATGCATGCACCTCAATAAAGTTATTGCTGACCGATTTAAAGCTTCCACAACTTTAGTTTAAGGACTTACTCGCTCGAGTGCATCTAATTTACCTTTGAGAAAATAACATGAATCTAAGCGATTTATATAGCCGTAGGTACTACCTACTTTAAAAAATCCTTACAAATATTTTAAATGTGACTGTGTTTGTTGGTTTGTCCTCCATAACGCTGCAACTGAGCGACGGATCGACGTATTTTTTTGCCTAGTGATAGTTTGTAGGCCGGGGAGTGACATTAGGCTACTTTTTATCTATCGGTAAGGAATTTTGCCAGCAAAGCCTCATTCTTAGATAAATAAGGAATGTGACGATTGCGTTCTTCTATTTATCATTCAGTGTAATATTTTTCTTATTGTTCATATGTTTTATGTAGCTGATTTTAAATGAAGATTATTATAGGTCGTATTTGTGTGACTTTTTGAACGAGGTTCGCTGTAACGGAATCCAATTAAGCAGGGATCTGCGTATCGATAGCCAACACAATAACTGTCGAGCGATGGTCAACAGTACTCAAAGTGCGGACTGTGCGGGGCTGGGCCGCAGTGCAACCAACACTCAAACAAGCGGGCGTCATTACGCCGTGTACGTAGTGGGTGAATAAATAAAGCCGGACTTACATCACAAAAACGTTGCCATTATTTACACGAAACTAGTTGAGTAAACATTTAAAAAGTTGGTGTCGCGAAATCAGAAGTAACGCGGCAATCAGGAAAAATCAATGTTTATTCTCATGAAATGCTTTTTTTCAACAGTAGACGTTTATTTGAAATTCACGAACAATTTCGTTTAGTTGGTACTTATTCATTGCTGCATTAAATATTTTTATTGACAATTAAACGGCAATTAGCATTGTTAGTGACAACCACAAAACTGTCATCAAACATTCACGTCCATCCCCATCTGGCATTTAGGCGACGTTGTTTCGAGTCGCATTTACAGTCACTCGTTCTTATAATCATCAATGGATGTTCAAAAAACGAAGCCTAAGTTTTAACAACATGATTTGATTTTTCAGTTGACAGATTCTTTGTCACGATAGAAATTTGAAGCTACTTTTGTGATGTAAGTCCGGCTTAATGTGTATGTTATGTAATAATATCCATGGAGGCAAAGGACTTCCGACCGCAAGTCTCGGTCGTCAACATTGGGGGCATGCATGAGACGACGCCAGCAAATATCTAGACGCCGCTTAGCGTGATTTATGGTGATGTATTAGGTTTCAATGGAGCTCTCCAGATAGAGACGCTGTTCCAAAACAATCTTCATTATCTTAAACGTTGTTATAAGCCAAAATTTGATGTTCAATTGTAATAAGTAGTAGCCATGTTAGAAGTACTTAGTTATTATTTAATTGATTATGCACACAACCTAAAATAAAATACAATGAATATTTTTGATCATAGTTGAAGCGCTCATAGTCGCACGAAGAGTGTCAATTGTAACTCTCTGACAAAGTTAAGCCGCCCCGGAGCGGCCTCGACTGCCAGTTAGATAGGTGACCGCTACTTAGTGGGAAAAAAGTATGAGCGCTTCCTTCCGGTCCGCCTTCCGAGGGCACGTTAAGCCGTCGGTCCCGGCGTTTTTAGATAAAAGTCGTTAAGCCCTGTCAGAGGCCTTCGACCATCACTTGGGTTGAATGTAATAAGAGACTCTCAAGAAAAAAATAAAGACAAACTGTTGAATTAATATATCACTTTTCAAAACTGAAATACGAAAAGTTGGCCCATAAATGTCATTTTGTAGATACGAGTACCTATCAAAGGTAGGAAAAATGTATCTCATATGGTTTTACATAGGTAAAGTTTGTAATGTTTGTCCCTATACGCATTTATTGTAGTATAGACCACACACACACTCGTACTGTGACATATTTCACTACGTAGAGCTCGCACAGTGCACGTCTGCACTGGAGACTATTCTAAATTTCTCATGCATCTTACCTTCGTATCTTATTTTAATCCTACCATTATTATTAATAAATGTATGATGAGGACAGCACGAGCTTCCATACCACTAACATAATAATGGCACCCAACTGAGATTCCATGTAGGTATTAAGGTGATACAACGGTTTTTAGTGTGTTCCTAATTTTCCTTAATTTATAAGATTATGAACCTATTTTTTAAACATATGTTACTTGACTATATGATCTAAGTATCACAAAAAAGAAATCACAGTTACTTAAAATTGACTAGAGATTTTTTTTTTATGAAATAGACTCTTATGCGGTATAGATTATTTTCGTGCGCGCGCTCACTATAGCCATCTCACCATTTACGTACATGAAATAGTTACAGCACTGTCATTTTATAACTCCATAGCCCTCCTTGATTGGTCCGTGATCCGTCCGCTTAGTTTTCAAGTGAGGGTCGATGTATCATCGTCTTAGGTGACGGCATTCATTGTGTTCAAATCGGTGTTATGGCATGACATTAATTTCGTCGAAGTGTCGACTTCGCAGCAAGCGAAGTGCATGCAACCCCGGTGTTCGTAAATGACCCGGTCGGTGACGGTTGTTCACGCTAGAATCAGCAGAATGTCGTAATAATGTTCTATGCCAGCATGTCGCTACACTTCAAACCCATTTAGAGATGCACTTTTGCGATACGAAACCTATGAAGGGACTTATAGTTATTAATCAGTTACGTACAAGTTAAAAAACATTCCATCTACAATTTACGTACCTACTTGCTAATTTACATACTTAACAAAACAACATGCTTGCGCACCAGCCAGCATTCAACACGCGAGATGCGGAACTATAATTCTCGCAGTGCTAAAATAAATAAATTGTATGATACAACAATTTGCCAAGGCACAGTATTTGTACCGTATTACAGAAAAGCTCTCTCTACTCTACTTCAATCTCTTTACCTGGGGTTTTTGAACACCTACAAAAGCGCTTACAAAGCTAAGCCATACAGTTAAAAGCTATACATGAGCTTCACTGACATATACTCGTATATGTAAAAAACTTGTATTGGATTGAAAAAGTAATCCGATAAATTCCGCTGTTAACGAAAACACGCGGTGTGCAACTGCTACCCGTTCCGATGGTCGTGACTGGCCACGTTTTTATTTTATTCTGTCGCCTTTCATCCGGACTGGCGGCGGCGGAAACCTCGGAAACTCACTATGTGAACCGTGTAGAATTGCCTTTTTGTAAATTAGCACCACTTTCAAGCTGTCCAAATAAAGTATATTTCGTTCATAAAATCGAACTCAGACTTCAATAAAACACACAGGAAAGAGAATTATTTTTACCCCGATTTACCTACTTCAAAGTCGACTTATGAAAATCCATTTCCAATACTCCACGGCAAAACCAACCGGAAATTTTAGTCTTAGGTTGTCCTTGGCTTTGTTACATTTGTAGTTTTTGCAACACCTTGAACCAAGGGATAAAAAGGGCACACCTCTGTAGGTAATTTTTGCCTCGTAAAATTGTCTATCAATGAGCTCTGAGTGATGACAAGATTGGAAAATATTAAAGATCAAAGTTGATTCGGAAATCTCGTGGAACATATATTTACTTTACATACTTGCCTACATTACACAGCGGCATCAAGTTGCCATTACCATGCCTCCCGCTGGCTACTGATTCATTGTACCGCACCCCCATCACGCCCTCTCCGTACCGTTGAGCAGGCGTAACCGGGAAGGGCAAACTCAAAGCCGCCGCGAGTACTACATAACATAACCATTACATTTGCAAAGTTCTAAGCGTAAAATAATACTGTACAAGCAGATAATGTTTTAGGACCCGGCCACATCCAGAGCACCCGGTGACCTACTCCGACAGTAATCCCGTTCGCATTTGCTGATTGTGTTCACAAGGCCCGTGCTCGTCGCAATGCGGCTGACACACCGTTCTAATCTTTTCTACTTGTAATTAAGACGAATGAAACAGCACTGAATAGAGGTAGGTTTAAAAAAAAAACATTTCTATTTTTTTCATGGTCTTAATCACAAAGAGATACACGCGTCCTTGTGGTAAATAAAAACTAGGTATACCGCGTAAAGTCTCGTGCAAAACAAGACGAGCGAACGCCGATCGTCACCGACTTTAGAGAGTTCCATCACAGTAGTTCTCCTAAGTTCGTCGCAAACTCGCAAATGCGTTGCTGCTCCTGAGGACTGAGAGAGGCGCATCTTAGGTATAAGAGTAAATTCTGAAAATGCATCAAATGGCAGATCACACCACAATTTGCAGGTGCACGTGCGCTAGCAACAAAACCAAAGTCGAACGTAAAACGAAACGGACCTCGTAAAATGGACCGCGGAGCACCGCAATGAACCCGAACGGCGCGGGCGGTGGCGGTGGCGACGGACCCTCGTCTTGGGCGAGATTCCATTTCTAATGATCATACTTATTCCACTTTTAACAATATTTTTTTAACCAAGCAGACTAACATCTTTTGTCATTTTTATTATCTAGCCACCATCACTTATATTATTTTAATACTATTCGCGTTCGCGACTTCGCCCGTGTAAAATTTCGAAAAACAAACTATTAACGATTTGGTGGCGCGTTGGTCCGTGACACTGTCTGACGTGCCGTGGGTCCGGCCGGGGTAGAAATTTATTTGGCAGATAAATGTTTGTACTCGGGTCTTGGGCGTTAAATTGTATTGTTTTCCGTGTGTATCCGCCACCGGCAACACAGGGTACCTATGGGTTTTGTTTTTGTTACAATAACTAACATTCGTGGAACTGGTTCGATTGTCACTGTTTCTGAATTTTACTCCGGAAGTCTATTACCAAAACTTATCGCCGGTATGTAACTTACCAAAAGTTATCGCCGGTATGTAACTAAGTGCTGTACTGGCTTAAGTTTCAGGCGAAGAGCTTCAATTGCGAAATGCAGCAATGCTAAAACCGACGGATTATCGGGGTAAATGATCCGCTGCGCTACGCTCTGATATTGATAGCGAACTTTCGCAACACCCGATAGCCCGATGTCAAAGGGCGATTTTATCCAAGGGCTAGAATAGATCCGCTAATATAGGCACTACTTTTATCTAGAATAGATCTGCATACGGAGATAACAACAGAACATTAATGGAATTTAATGTTCTACGATTTTAATGCTCTGCCTCGCTGTAATGTAGACAAAATTAATTTAATACTTACATCATCCACCTTTCAATGGTACACTCAACCTCAAACGTGCTGGCCAACACACACCTCTCCAACGAAAACGCAAAGCTGCGACAAGGTTATTTTGACCTTACGGATACCACACCACACCGTGACCACCCATAGGTACCTTACTATATTACAACAGTGTTGTTGTCAATTACAACTATTATTATTGATTGCCAACCATATACGATTAGTACGTACGACGACTCCGTGGCGCGTTGTTATTTGTTTTTTTATGACCCTGACCAACGAA
>DWLO01004287.1:0-10118 GCA_018245335.1 Dalla quadristriga | reverse complement strand
CATATCTTATAAAGGCTAATAAGTAATTTTACTTTCACTTAAACTTCTATTTAATTAAAACTATGAAGACTGTGTCCACTGACTCAACACTTCTTAGTTCTCACCTCATTAAGGACACATTGTTTTTGAGTTCTATGAAAAATAGTGATGGGCAAAAAAAGGAAAAGGTGATAGATAGAAAAAGTAAAAGGTAGGCATTGAATGGATGACAACATCAAAAACATAACATTTGCAAAAACGATTTCCGTTGCCTTACGCCCCGAAGGAGACACCGGTGTTTTATTAAAAACGTCTAATATAAAACTGAGTGTCGTAATATGAAAGAATACAAGGATGGCATCGCCCGTCGACAAGAGATATTGTACGGCGCACAAAGGCATATTGCCTGGAAAAAACCTCACTGAATACCTACGTAGATTTATAGAGGGCTCTTTAGATGTACTAGCTCGATCTATTTTTCTTGGTCTTTACTACTCTTTTCTATATCTAAATATAACATTGTTTTGTATTTATTTTCTAAATCTCGAAGGTATAAGAATTCTGCCAACCTGCAATAGGTCAGCGTAGTGGGTTAAGGCCTAAACCCTTCTCATTACTTCACACCTTAAGCACATAATCATACAGCCAAGTAATCTTGAATTCCATGTTGATATATTGATGACTCGGGGGCGCGTTGGTCAGTGACCCTGTCTGACGAGCCGTGGGTCCCGGGGATCCCCGGCCGGGGCAGACATTTATTCGGCAGATAAATGTTTGTACTCGGGTCTTGGGCATTAAATTGTGTTGTGTTTTCTGTGCGTGTCCGCCACCCGCAATACAAGGAATCCTAGTGCGGGGGTGTGAGTGTGTAAGAGTTAAAAAAAAAAATCCAGATTTATCCTATGTACCTATCAAGAAACAAGTTGAACGCAAAAAAGGAAAAATCTACACATTCACACAAATAGAATTTTTGAAGACAATGCTAGTTAGAAAAAGTTGTAGGTAGGTACGCAAATAAGGAAAAATCTACACATTCACACATATAGAATTTGTGAAGACAATGCTAGTTAGTTAGATACTCTAAATTTAATATGATATTAAGGAAAACGCGGGGGATGTAACAAGGGAGCACAAAGGGAATACAGGCTCGTAACGCGAGAAGCGACCCGTTATGTCCCGAGATATCATTTTTACACGTTCAAACAATTTTTGCTTACATTTTTTATAACATAGCCTGTCTTCAAAAGAAACACCATTACTTTCTTTCTTCAGGAAATCTTTTTAGTCGTTAGCAAACAATTACGAAGATGCAATATTTTAATAGAAATGTGGAATTTCGAAGGCAAATCGTGAGTTTATAATGTTCTTACAGAAGAAAACTTAAACTTGAGACTTAGAGACAAAAAAAATATATAGTTGGCAGCGGAAGGGTGGAGCTTGCTATCTAAGTGACATAAAAAAAAGACAAACTCACAGCCGCGTACTAGGATACAACATAAATGGACTAACGCCCAAGACCCGAGTTCAAACATTAATCTGCAAAATAATTGTCTGCCCCGCCGGATATCGAACCTGGGATATCGTCAGTTACGGTCACTGACCAATTCGCCACGTGGCAACATTTCTCGAGCGCTTCCGTGCTTCGGAGGGCACGTTAAGCCGTCGGTCCCGGTTATTATCGTCTAATAACAATCGTTAAGCTTTGGAGGAGGCCTTCGGGTAGCCTAAAAACTACCGACATTTGATACTAACAACTCCACCAATCCGCATTGGAGCAGCATGGTAGAGTATGCTTCAGACCTCCTCAGTTGTGAGGAGATACCCGTGCCCCGCTATTATGGGTCCATTATTTGAAATTATGACGTCATTCATGCATAAAATAACAGATTCCCACACATGCTAGAATTATGTGAACGGTTCACGACGTTATGGGAAATACTATGGTCCGACATCATCTGTAGAATGACAACGATTGACACACAAAGGTCCTATCTTGAGCGTAGCGAACACACGGTTACTTAACCAAAACCACGGATTAAATTCAAAACTAGCTAGACTTGCGACTTTATTTCGCATACAACGCGGTACTAACCATAATATGAAATATCACTGATATCTCGTATCGTGAGGAACATGCTTGGAAGTCCATAATATTCTCGATGGCTTCCGTAAACAAGTCTTCCAACATGCATTTGGCCAGCGTAATCTTATACATCTTCTCATTCATTTGAAGAGAAACGTGATGAGGGTCGACGATAACGAATTGAATTGAATTTGAATTTGAATTTGTGATGAAAATAAGATTCAATATCACTTAAAGTCGTAAGATTGTGATATTTAATTGCTTAAAATAACATTACTCTAAGCAATTAAATATCACCTGTTTTAACGCTAAAGGAAAACATGGTGAGGGAACCTGCATGCCAGTAAGTTCTCCGTAATGTTCTCAATTGCATAAGTCCGCCAATACGCAGATGGCCAGCATGGTGAACTATGGCCTAACCCTTCGCAATCTGAGCGGAGAACCGTTTTTAATAGTGCGCAGATGATAGATTGTTGATCATGATCAAGATAAGAAATAAATACTACCTCGCTTTTGGTAGTCTTAAGGTGATATCAAAGTGACAAAATCGGGCTTACATATTGATGAGCCCACAATAATCTCACTTCAAAGAACGTCAAGCCAATTTAGCTGAATGCATTAGCAAGTTCAGACACAAACAGACAGACAGTGGCTCTAAGGGCATGTACATTTAACTACTTAACCAAACACTTACTGAAACGTCTAAACATTTGACGCTGCCTTACGTAGTATTCTATTGAATGACTTCGTCAGGAGAGGCGGTCTGGACGTGGAATGGACACATGAATACAAAGTTCTCACTTAGCGGAGAGAACGCCTCCTTTGTTTCGCCAACTTTGTTTCTGGTTAAATTGCTCATAAATATAAAACTGGAATTCGAGAGGAATATTGTGAGAAAGTAAAGTTTAATTCAAAGTATGATACGGAACAAAGTACAGATTCGAAGTTGTCGAGTTCCAAGTTGGTCGAAACCAATGTAAACGATATCTAAATTGAGTGTATTTATTTATTAGAAAGCGCAGTAGTATATAAAAGACAACCCTACTTTACCATTTTAAAGACACATTGTTAAAAGTATATTCTTCTTATAGTGCCTCTTTACTCCTGAAGGTCGGTCGTTAGTTTTCGGAAACTCTGTCTGTCCATGGCCAAGCGAAACAATTGTTCGAGAGAGGTTATGCCTGTCCACTCCCTTAAGTTTCTTAGCCAGGATTTTGTCCTACGCCCAGCGTGCGTCTTCCCTTCTAACTTGCCCATCGTGATTAGTTGCTGCAGATTGTACCTATCGTGCCTAAGCACATGACCGAGGTATTCAATCTTGCGCTTAATAATAGTATGCATTAGCTGCCGGGTCAATTGGATACGCTGAAGTACGTTGTCGCTTCTGACATAAAAGTACATAAACAAAAATCTCACAATTTGCATTTCCTTCTTTTTCACTTACACCCCACACCTAGCCTTAATTTTCTACTTACTACGTTTTATAGATTCACGTCCACTAACCCAATCCTGTGACGGAGGTAAATGAAATTCAATGAGATTAAAGTAAGCTCTCAATGGATTTCGACAACTGAACTATCTGCTAAAGTAACAATGAGATAAAATAATAATATAAACAGAATCATCAATCATAATCATTCCATTAGAACTTGGATCGTTAAAAGATATATCACAAAAACTTCACTGGTTCATCACAGCGGTAAACACGAGCCTTTATTCACTCCAAGACGCATTACCATTCAGTAACAGTCCAGTAACGATGTGAAAATCCTGTACATAACTTCGGACAAAGCGTAAGCCGACTCAACGCGTAGAATGTCCCATGAAAATCTAATCTAAATAAACTCATAAATAGACAAAAGCGCCCGGCGATGGCTGTACCCGGTCTGCCCACGGTATAACCGGGTTCCCGGTATTACTAAACCGGGTGCCGCCCGCCCTGCATATAAACCGTCTTAAACATCTCCTCAGAATCCTTTTACACGCAGCCCTACATTCGGAGACATCATCAAATATACATTTTGGGATATTAAGTCTGCGAGGACAACGCACGGCGGTGTGCCGAAAATAGGAGTCGCTTTCAATACGTATTTACTAGGATGTATGAATATGTCTGCACCTTGAGGAGGCTTTTTGATAGCATAAGTAGGAAATGCGGTGAAATGGGTTGGAGTTAAACCGTGCATGTAATCACGATCAACGTACCGAATACTTGCATAGACATGAGAGCCATACTATCTGACTGATTATGGTTAAATCCATCGTCCGACGCACTGGCCAAGTGCATATTGTAACTTCATAGCATTTCAGAACTCCCATGCGATGCCATAAAAATCCTCACAATATTTTTCAAGCAATGCAAGTCCAGAAACTTCGACCTAAGAGTGAGGATGAAGTCTTCCCATGCAGCTCGCTACACAAACGCAGGCAAAAATTACAATTCGAAAACATCCATGATATAAAATGCCGGACTCCAATCGTTGTGTTACTGATCGGAGATCAGGGGCTGGGAATCTAACTCATCTTACTCACTCTTACTCTTCACTTAACTCTTATGGGTTAATTTCAGTTGACTATAGATTACTTATTAATTACCATAACTCGGCAAGTATGGTAAGTATTACTTGTAGTCTGGAGTCGAATGCCGAGATATTAGCCGAATGGCTAGTAGAGTATTTCCTTCTGAACTAACTGCTAACCTTAAAAGCTTTTCAAGCACAAAATACCTAAATCTAGTCCGTGCCTGCAATTCCCCAGAGATGCAGTTGCCTAGTTTGCAAGAAATGGACTACTCCACTCTGAGGACAGCTGTGACCTAAATAAAGTGTATCCTTGGCCATTTACAAACTTGACACCCAATATTCGTAGACAGTTTCTTCTTCCCAGAATACTTTAACCTAGTTAAAATCGTGGAGACTTGAAGCGCTGTAGTTGTCCGCAATAGTGACATTTAAAAAAATAACAAATCATATGGCATTTCCTCAACTATCAAACACGTTAAACGACGCTAAATTTAAGAATGTCTTTACCGAAATTATGTATGTAGTTGTAAACGCCAGTATTTAAATGTATGTATATCGTAGTGGAATTATAAACTATTCACGCTGTCAACCCTGACTCATCTCTCCTTCCCTCAACAAAACGTAATTTAAAACTCTGTTCAGTCAACGCCGGCCAGCAACTCCTGTATTAAAACTAAACATGAACTATCGTGAAGGAAACCGCAAAATACCAGCTGGTGCCATAGGTAACTGAAGATCTCCTAGAAACCCTTAAGACGAAAGAAGAAGTAAAAATATAGAATCTTAAATTAAAGACAGTTGCCTAGCAAATAGTACCAGGCCTCTTGGTAATTCCTTTCCCAATATTAATTATCGCATAGTAATTATGTTACAAAAATATGCATAGAAATAAACTAAATGATTTCACAGGTTATGAGCAAGGATTCCCCATATACAACAACTCTCTATGGACCAAGACTTTAACGCAAGCATTTGTGTGTCTAACAATATGAAACGTCTGCCGCCCCGGCTGGGAGTCAAACCAGAAAGATCTAGAACCCACAACTCGTACTCAGTTACAGAGTTAACGCACCACGTAGAAGGCTAAGTTTGCATTTGGGGTCGCATCAATAATTTGTATTTAAACAAAATTTTACCATAGACTGAAACAACATCAACACCCTCTTCCTACATCCACAAGCTTGCCGCTTATCCCTAATACTGCGGGTCCGCATTAATGATGCAAATGAGCGGAGACGTTTGTCGGTAATCGAATCCGCACCGCGATATCGCATTCAGTGAGGGATGGATTTGCTGGCTTTTTATAATGAGGATTGAGGTTTCCGCAACTTGCGGACTAGAGAGCTTCGTAATGATAGCACATTCCTTGTTTTAGGGACTATCTGTCTATCTATCTAACAGCCTTTAGAGGTCCACTGCTGGACATAGGCCTCCCCTAATCGACGGAACTCCGACCGGTCCTGTGCCCTTTGAATCCAGCGGTTTCCCGCTGTTTTTGGGGACTATGCCATTATAATTCGCAACAAGTTATAATGGAGAGTTATTTATTCTTCCTCGATTCTCTCTATCGATCTTCTCGATCGGAGACCACGAACTATGCCATTCACTTTGACAACAGCTTCGCCAACAGCTTCTTACTTTACTTGTCACTTCATGCAGAAACTGACAATGATTTTCGTTCAAGAATGGTACAGTGGCCCCAACTTATCTGACACTGTGGCCAAAATTGGAACTAACTGCCGTTTATTACCTTTTCTTTTAATTTGGTCATCGACAGCGACGCCGTCAGCTGTCAGACAAGGTTTGTGGACGCATGAAGCCGTGAACTATATGAATAATACACCAGTTCGCCCTTGACAGATGGAGTGACAACCTAAACAAACAGATGGAGTGACAACAAAACTAAACAACAGCGGGAAACCTCCAGTGGTTTCATAGGACACAGAACCGGTTGGAAGAGATTCTACAACAGAAATAAAAGAAAAACTTAAAAGAAAGTTTTGGGCTTTCACCTTTTATAGAATTCTCAATGAAACCAACAAAAATATTAAAAGTGGATATCGGAGAATGGCAAGTCAAACATAACTGGGTCAATGCGGGTTTGTGTTCCTTGCGAAGAGTTTGCTGAGTACGCACCTTTTTGTTTCTGGTTTACTTTCCGATTGCCCTGTAACTTTTTTGTGTTTCAAGATTTGGCCGATTTCATTATTTACTTAGTCATCGAGGAAATCGGGGCACAAACTGTGAGCCAGATTGGCGGCAGTTCGCACCAGTTCTCGGGAACATAATTTGTACAATTCGACCTATGCATAGAATAAAGGTATATGTGATTATGAAACCAAAACACTTTTATTGTATTTCTGTCTCTAGATAGATAGACCACTAGATTATGCTAGTAAAATCAAAATTTAAAAAGTTATTTAATTACGAAGATAGCAGCCGAATAGCACGTGGTCTATCTAGATGCAGAAATACAATAAAAGTGTTTTGGTTTCATAATCATATATACCTTTATTCTATGCATAGGTCGAATTGTCTATTTCTGAATCCAATGTGGTTTTGCAATGTAATTTAGTATTTTGATGTATTGTGACACTCTCGTTGCCGATGTGCACGTCAACCCTGGACAACAAGGTCCGTGTATAACCCTACTAGCAAGTTCAGTTGTAAATCATCATCATCATCATCATTATCACTAACTGAACTACGCTAAAATGGGTCGCACTGAAAACCAGTGGTTGAGGTCTTGTATCGCAGCAAAGGCTAACTGCGTTCTAATTTACGTCAGACTGCGCACATATTACTTCATTTTATATCCAGATTGCATTATGTTTTTTTTAATTTTTTGTTATTATTTGTTTTTAATTTTAAGTATTTTTTGTCAACTTTCTGTAGTTATTGTAGTTGTTAGTGTTAGTGTTAGTGCAGCTTTAACGGTAAATAAAGTATTTTCTATTAATATTTCTATTTCTAAATAATGTAATGATCGGTTGTGGGGTGATGGATTGTAAGATTTTTTTAATAATTTTAAGCTCAACTAACAATCAGACGGGGCCGCCTGGCGGTTAGTGGTCACCGTCGCCTATGGACACTAGCAACAACTTATTTTGCGGCTTTTTTGAAGAACCCCATGTCATAGTCAACTGAGAAAACTTCAGACGGAAACTCATCCCACAATTTACGCGCGTACAAAATGATGCCACAGAAAACTTTTCTCGCCACACGTAATTTACGAAATTCGATTTCAACCCCAGTCCGCAAGACATCTCAGCTTCCACATTTACGTGTTTTCATCATAATTGAAATATGCACCCCCTGTCGTCCTAACAGACACATCAATTACACACTGCAATAAAATGTCAAAAAGAATTTAACTCGCTCATAATGAATGCGTGCGTGCGGGGCGCTTTAAACATCGTTTAAACAGCTACAATGAATTCAATTAGCTAAGCAAACAAGGGTCTTTTTGTGCAATCCCTTATTTGTTCTAAAATTGTTTACCCGAGGCTCAGCACTCGGGGCTGCTGGGTTTTCTCCGCTGATTAAAACGTGTCCACTCTCGACGGATGAACGCACAGAGCCGGCTATGTATAGCGAAGCCTAGATTGGGAATGAATACATTATGAAATGAAAATGAAATGAAATGAAAAGTTTATTTATTCTTTAAATTGTACAACACGACATGCATAAACTTATAGTAACAAATTATAACAATGTGTAGGTTACAGGGGTGTATTGTTGAACTCTGATACCCATGATAAGATTTTACTAGTGTTATGGGTATCAGCGCTTTATGGTATTATGGTTATTTCGGATCTCGATATAATTTGTTCTTTTAAGTCCGGAGTTAGGGCCTGGAGATATGGCATACATTTTGCTCTAGTACGGACTGCAGACTCTTACAAAACAATGATGTAACTTATCCTAGAACTTCATATAGAGTCAAGACGGATTTGTGATGAGAGATATAAATAATTTATTATTATTATTTGTGTTATCATAGAAAAAATGGCCACTAAGCCACGAAGAGGTGGCAATGTTTGTGACAAAACGTTACTTATAATATAGCGTTGATATTGGTGATATCCAATGCTAAAAAATTTAAGTAAATTCATACAACCAATGACAAAATTATTGCATGCAGGTACTATTGTGAGCTCTTTACATTATAATACAAAATTTATATACACACATCTTTTCTTTCTTTCTTCATCTTCTTTTCTATTCTTAGTCAAAGTACTAAAATTATTAGCGTTTACGCTTAAGTTCTAAAATGTACGGGATTGAATCGCGCGATCACGTGAGAGTCACGTGATCAATCATCACTAAAGATTAGTGAACGGCAATATAACGTCAAATAAATGTTTAATCAGCCATTTTGATACGCGTTCTACAAGGTCTAACCCCCGTATTTATAAAGAAGTAATTACCTTTTCTCAAGTAATTTCTTAACTAAGCCCTTTACTTCAAGTTAAAGTTGTTAAGGCTGAAATTCTATTCTATAGACAATTAAGTCGTTCACTAAGAATGTTCACTGAAACGTCAAAACTGAAACTGATTGCTTACTTGAAATTTTTACTTAACTATAGCATAAAAACTGTTACTTAGTAATGACTTTTATCTAAGCAAATCCCTTTACTTGTTTTAAGTGTTTGCTACGTTTTCGTCCAAGAGAACCGTTGAATTACCGATGACACTTTTCCGAACTACCACTTGTGCCTTCTTTACAAATGTCATGCATAAAACCCTTAAAAATTCTAAAATTCAATGTCTTCTAAATTGGTGCCATTATTTCAGCCAGAACGTCCACGAAGGCACGAGGGAAAGTTGGCAGAATCTTAGACGCGAAAACCCCATAAATTACTCAACAGAATTGCTCGCAATAAATCTGGGGCGTTTTGAAAATTCCCCAAGTGTTGGGGCTGTCAAACATGGCGTGTTTGTGTTTGACCGAGTTTCATCGCGCGAAGATTTCGCGTATATCATGGAATATTCCGAGCCGGGAATTTTATTGGTATCTGTTGTATTTGCACGCGAAAGAGGCTTAGCTACGCCCGGGGCTATTTTCACGACTTACGCATAATAAATACCGCGGAAACAAAACCAAGGATAATAAAACATTGTGTATGTTCAGCCTTCAGTCTGAATTAGGTTGCTTTTGTTTGAGTTTTTTAAACAATTTTAACTTTTTAAATACTACTTTTGCAATTAAATCATTTCGGGTTGAACGGCGTGGGTGCCAGAATGCAATGAAACATAAGTTCTTTCAACTTAGCTGGGCAAGCCTGGACTGCAGTCTGACCATAGTTGCAGTTGGCCATTGATAAACAATGAACAATAAACGCATACACGCTCACACCCCCGCACTAGGATTCCCTGTGTTGCGGGTGGCGGACACTAACAGAAAACACACCACAATTTAACACCCAAGACCCGAGTACAAACATTTATCTGCCAAATAAATGTCTGCCCCGTCCGGGGATCGAACCCGGGACCGACGGCTCGTCAGACAGGGTCACTGACCAACGCGCCTC
>DWLO01004286.1:0-10118 GCA_018245335.1 Dalla quadristriga | reverse complement strand
TGACGAAAGGCTGTCTGTGCTCCTTTGTTCGAGTCGTGGTCTCCATTCGAGGACCTTTCTTCCCCATGGGTAATCAGTCCTTCGAACGACGTGGCCTGCCCATTGCCACTTCAGGTTGCTAACTCAGCGAGCTATGTCGGTAATTTTTGTTCGTCTACGGTTTGTCCTTTAGTGCCAGCGACGTATTGGCGGCGTCTCTGATGTTGCTCTTGTAGGCTGCAGTGACTTGCCTAGCCCTTTTGCACTACAGCCAAAAAAAAATTACCTAAAGTTACTCAAACAGAATGACATTCGAGTCACTTTTTAAGATGAGATAAAAATAAATCGTTACAGAGAAGAGCGTTTTCTTGTTTGGAATACTGGGATCAAGAAACATATATTCAAAAATTTGTTTTATAATCCAATAAATGAATGAATTGAAAACACTAAAAACCGATGTATCTCCTTAATACGGAGCACATATCTACTGGTAGCTTTTGTACCAGGACTTTCAATATCAAAGAAGAAGTTGCAGCAAAACGGTTAACACTCCAATTCCCAATGTCTAGAAACAACAAAAGTTCATCCTTTGAGAACAGTTCAAATGCAAACAGCGTAAAATTCGAGCTATCAGCCATCCCGCTGCAACTGTGTTGAAATTCCAGAGCTCCCACACCGCGCCGCCATGATTTGCAACGAGCGCGGGGTTAATATTCTAAAACGCGGCGCGTGTTGCATTACCCCTGACAGATATACTAGCTGCAGTCGCAGCGGAGGATATGACGCTTCCGCATCAGGAATAGCAAGTAGATGTTAAGGAGTCATGATTAATCTGTAGAGCTGTACCTCAATATATCTTGCATACTAATGAGACAATTATTTTTATGTAGATCTAACCGACGACGAGAGGGTAATCTCCGCACTTAAGTTATCTGTGAACCTCAAAAAACAATACACCACAACTACACGACTTCAGAGCAACCTTAGGTATGTAATGCAAGATCCAATCAAATGCGTTGATCTTTGTTTTGCTATCGAGCCTTAAATCTTCCAAAGATATAGCCTCTGTGGAAAGCAGGGACCAAGTTATATGAGATTTTTACTCATTAAATCATTGAAAACTAATGGGTAGACTTGGAATATATCCACACGCCTAGTCAAATGCACTCTACAGATATATATTATAATAGCAACTCAAACACTGCGGATATGCGGCAGATATTAATTTTACGTTGGTACTCTGTGGTACTAACGGTTGGTAAGGTACTAAATTGTTAAGGTGCAAAGAATTGCATTGCATTTACGCTTTCTAAGACCATATATTTGAAAACATCAGTCCGTACACGCTTATGTACCTACTCAATTACTTATCATAAGGAAAAGTATCAACCATCGCTTCAGCCTGTGTTACTTTGAATATGATCTGAATGATATCGTTTGCTACAAACAAGCTTTCAGATCGCAAATATATAATATATTAAGGGCATTTTATCATACGAAAAGCCTATAGATTTCCCTGGCTCCATACCTCATCCCCGCGGAATGACATGAATTGCAGCTCGGCAACCTACGGTTTAATATTCTATATGGCATTCTTGAAAACACGTTATTCATTAAATTATGGAAGAGATACATTGCTTCGTGGATTCGTATGATTTGGGACATAATAATAATGTCTCCATTACAAGATTCGTTTGTTAGTATGTATCTTTATCCATGCTCTTCAAGCTAAGAATTCCCTTGGCCGCCACAACATATTTCTGGAATATCTCAGCTGCTAACGCTTATCCCAACTTTATTCCTAAGGTACTTGTAATTTTAAGGCACAAAATGATATTGATCCAAAAATTTGCATTGTAAAACAGATATACCTTTTAAAAACTGGACCCTTAAATCGTTGAAACCTAAATCTGGTGAATGCTTAATCAGTGATCTTCAATGACGCCATAGCATACTATCACAATATAAGCACAACGCCGCTTATTCAGCAGTTGACGGAGCAACGCGAACGTGGTTGCCTTCCTGCAAGATAACCCAGCTCCTAAACTTTAAACTTACTATTTAAGTTATGAAGACTGGGGAGAAGGTAGAAATTCGTGCCAGATATTTTGCCAATAGAGTTTACGTAATCTTGGCACGCTACATATTTGCGTTTACTTGATAAATCACTTCGGTAAAGTAACCCCTTTCTACTTGTATATACATTTCTTGTCAATAAAAACAAATAAAACAAGTAATGTGAATAACAAGTCTACAGAACAATCAAATTAATATAATCGCTAAAAAAATCTGGATTATATGCAGACTATGTGTAAAAAATGGCATAATGCATAATTTTAATTCGAACTGCCTACAGGTCATATCATCTAATTAATTTTACGTGACAAACAAAGATTTTGTAACAAAATTACGTCGTAGAAACCCGCTACCATACAGTATGATGCAGAATTCCAGTTTAAAAATTCCACCAATACTGAAATTGGAAACGACTTATCTAGATAAAGTAGAGTGGCTAGAAAGAATAAATCACTCTGGAGTAAAATAAACCCCCGTTAATCACGCCAAATTGCGAACTCAACGCGAATAAAACTCTTATGCAAATGGGTTCTGCATGAACCGCTAAATATTACCTAATCCCACCCCATCCAAAAGTGAATAGTTCGTGAATCCACTCAAAGATTACCATTAAATCTGTCGCGATTGCATTTGAATGCAAACACGTACCGTATTGAGTTACCGCCGTTGCATATGGCATCGCGGTATTTGTATTCGAGATCCTCTGTACGCGTATTCGCGGATGGAGCCCAATCGACGAATCGATTTGACTCAATCGAGCATCGATTTGAGCGATGCGACGAATACCGATTGGCAAACCCTAATTCCATGTAGGGAATCGGCTAAATATTTCTCAGCGCTTATTTGAGCCGAACGTGACGTGTTTCTAAATGGAATACATGAAAGAAAGCAGCTGATTATGCAAATATTGCCTTTATAAATGCCGTTCCATCAAGAATTTTCATTTCCTTCGTTTACTTAATGTTTACCTAATGTTATGTGCATGTTTACGGTTAGATACAAGATTTTCGAAGGCTCTTGGGTGGATCATTCACTTCTTATACTGAGGATATGTAAGCGAACCGCGATGGTCACCTCTTTTTTTAAAGGACTAAGTCATGTTGCAACAGTGAAATTCACAGAAAGGTTACCTTCAGACCTTACAGAATTAGCAAGCTGCACGACAATGAGTAAACTGATGTCGTTTGGAGGACTGTCAACCGATTGAGAAGAACAGTAAAAAAAAAGCACAGATCGACCCCATTGCTTACTCCCGCCAGAAACCAGTGGATTAACAGAACTCAGGAACGGAAGATGTTGGTTGTTTGCACCGATTTAGAAAAGTCGATGTAAGCACTTCCAGATCCGTCCTGATCTTAGCCGATCGATGGATGGACGCAAGGCACGTATCGTTTCAATCATTGTTGAAAAATACAAATTAAACAAGTATGTACAGATTACTACAGATACTTTTAAAACCTTCGTTATACTGCTTGAAATGAATATACTGAGAAAATTCGAGCGAGGTTCGCTTAACATATTTTCATTCTCAGAGATTTTAAAAGTTGCAACCACCGGTGTCCGAGACGAATGTTTTGTTTGTCACATGAGCCTGACGTTCTTGACGTTGTTCAAAGAACTTTCTCACTTATTTCTTTCTACTCGTCGTTCGGTAACGCAGCTACGAGTTTCTTAAACGAGAGGAACAGTAAGCTTACTAGCGCTTTCTTCGATGTGTACGTACTTGTAAGAGGAGGGAGACAGACCGAAGGAGCGAAAGTTTACTAAACAGGTAATCCTGTCTAAGTTGCAACAAAACCAGCTAAGCCATTCAGATGCTTACGCTCGTCTTGTGATTATGTCGACCTATTTGTTGATGCTCGACCTCGATTAATGAAGCCTTGAGTATAGTCACAGAATAGATCATTGAGAACTAACCTCTTCAATTAGTGCGTAGTTCCTTTGAGGCCTGCCGCCAATTTTTTTCAAAGACGTGTAAGTAGTGTGATTGGATGAAATCATCGCGTGAAGAAAATTTACCTGAAAAAATATTTTTTTTTAAATATTGTACCTACTTAGTTGACATTGAATAACTAATAGATAAAGTTTCTAAAAAAGTAAAAAAACTAAAATCCAAACTGAAGTCTCCCTGAAATCTGAAGGTTTTTGCGGTTGCGTTGTTAATCAGTAATAATTTTCTTCCATTCCAACTATTACGAACCCTATTAGTTGTTATCACTCACATCTCAAACGATATAATGATCATTTTAAACTATTCATAATCTGCAAATTCTCTTATATCAATGTCAATATTAATTCTTATATGTCGTTGAAATTTTCATAAAACGATTGGTATTCTTTTAAACAATTCTGAACAAGATGATGAAATCCTTAGACGAACAAAAGTTACCGACATAGCTCGCAAAGTTAGTAAGCTGAAGTGGCAATCGACAGGCCACGTCGTGCGAAGGACTGATAACCGATGGGGAAGAAAGGTCCTCGAATGGAGACCACGACTTGGAAAAAGGAGCAAAGGCTGCCCTTCGACAAGGTGGACTGGCGACCTGAGGAAGACGGCAGGAAGCCGCTGGATTCAGAGGGCACAGGAGCAGTCGGAGTGGCGTCGATTAGGGGAGGCCTTTATCCAGCAGTGGACCTCTAAAGGCTGATGGATGGAACAAGACAGGATCCACATGGGAACATAATATTTCGAGTACCTCGACCCTCGAGCAACTTATTAGATTACTCTCAGTGCACATTCAGCGAATACGGATAAACTAAGTTAAGAAGTTTACACTAGCACTGCAGCTCCTGTGTTATAACTTAAACATTAATTGGATACTACAAACATCAGGGATTTCAGTTAATACTATTGATAGCTTTGAATTGAAGCATAACTGTCTCCAAGCGTAAAGCATAAAGCTTTACTTGAACTTGCTACAATGACGACGGATTTCAATCTGAAATCTTTAAGAATTATTCATTCGTCTCGGTCAAGAGCTTCTTAAAGTTAATTAATCCATCAACAACTGGTAATAAAAAGAATATAACACCTAATAAAGGGTACTCACCCCAGCATTGTCTCATGGACCTTTTGTCTCCTTGATAGATCGCCGCGTAGTTTATTACTCAATTAGCATCAGTTTGAGCGCTGCTACTAAAACATCTTATCTTTATAATTCATTAAAAACTAAAGGACTTATCTATGAGCTTGTTTGAGATGCAAATGTAATTTAATGAATTCTAATTATCAAGATTCAAACAATTAATTTAAAGAGGGGATCTACCCTTATAAAAGAATGGCTTCACCCTTTTAGGGTTCTTGAATAAATTACATAACTATTCAAGATATTATATTTAATCGGTTAAGTATTTTTTTCCGAGTAGGTACTGGGGTGGGGGTAATCCTTTTACATAATACAATTAAAGGAGACACTTGAACGTACCTATTGTTAGGTAATTTACAAGTTTTATACAAAGGAACCATGAAAAGAGTAAGTAGACGGTATAAGATTTCAATCAAATGACTGATATAGGAAGTAAATAATCATTATCCTTCGTGTGTACGACCTTCGTGTACGGGTCCGTACACATGGATGAGAGAAGAACAAACCTTTCCTGTTTTACCGTAGGTACAGAATAGAAACTGTCGACATCATCATAAAGTATCCAAATCCACTACCGAGCTCGGGTCTCCTCAGAAAATGAAAAGGGTTTAAGCACATCAACGTAAATTCAAAATCGCCCGAGGTGGTGTTTGCCAAACACCGAACTTCGTCCAATCCGGCAAGAATGGCGAGCTCGTCAATGGACTTAGTAACTTCTCGTCCGGATAAACAATTTGATTATCTCAATACCTATTTTGAATTTACAATTTGATGTTGTTCTGTGTACTTTCATTACTAAAACGCATAAAATCTGCTTAGGCTTATGCCTAGGCCTTCGGTGTGAGTATGAAGGGTGTGGTAATGAGGCATCTTATAGACCTTAGGCGTAGCAATGCATCCGTGACAGACTTCGAATTAGACTGTGGTGCAGTTTACGTTAAGAGGTGAGGGTACTAGGATACCAGAAACTGAGATGGACACTTGCGATTCAGTTCAAATTCGTTTGTGGTCTGCCCATTCTTCGTGACAAACATAAGCATTTTAGTAAAAATTAAATGATGATAGTGTGTAAATATTGACATACTGGCCAGCTGCGCAGACTTATGTTACATTTACTAAAATAATTATTCATAATGAAAGGATTCATATTACTCATTAACCCTTGATTAAGTACCCTTTATACAGCTAAGCATGAATTTAAGGGTGCGATTAAGGGGAAATAAGGGTCAGTGCGGAGGTAAAGTTTTAAGCGTGGCAGGTAGGTAACTATAATTTGCGTTTTAGTCTTGAATGTTTCAACACACACGTGTTGGTGTAACTTAATCCTCAAGAACATTTAGCACCGCATATAGTAAGTACCACGACTAATACATGGGTCTCCATGTACGATTGCTACTCTCGCTCCTACAGAACCAAGTAGAAGTGGATAGCTTTGAGCAAGACAAAAAACGCCGCTTTAAGTGTGAAAACTTTAAAAAATATATATTTAGTTTTAAAAAGTGTAAATTGATATTTTTCGCTTTAACGGTATTCAAATACACCAAATTTTCCGGCTGCATGCAACTGGCAACCCCTATGGCTCTGCGGTCATTTATAAATCGTTGACATACCGACACCAATAGTGTTGGGAATTCTATATCGATGAGGCTTACTAAATATTCTTGTCATTAACTTGAGTGAAAATTAAACTCAATGGTTCGATCTAATCTATAGATAAATCAATAAATGAATTTACTAACATTGTTAATAAATAAAGTATTACCTACTCCGTTCTGCCTATTTTAATTTCTTAGTCAATTTATTCCAGGTACCAACAAAATAAGAAATAACGGACCAACAAGATAATATCGTTATACGGAAGCCCCGTGAATAATTACATTAATTATCTTGTTGTGATAAAATAAGGAAGAATAAGAAGATTAAACAGCAAGGTACTAAGTGCTACTGAGGAAATTGGGAGCAAAACGGTTTAAGATCTCATTAAGCCAATCTTACTTATGATATTAAAATTGGAGTTTATTTGTTGCGCTACTAAACGAATAAGGATGAAAATAACAGTAGATTATAAAACGATGGACCGTATATATTTAGTTGATTCAAAATTATACCTTTGACATGCGTAAACAATTTGCATAATATTTAATATTTTCATGTATTGTCATTCTTCACCTGCTGAGTTACAAAAATCACTTAAACTCCGATTATATAATATAACATTATCGTAAACATTTATAACTTAATTATTTGGTACATCGCATTAAACGTTCAAATTTATTATAAAGTTTTATATTAACAACAAAAGAAATCTAAATATGCCGTTTTTGTTAAGCAAATTGAACGACAGTTTTTTAAAGAAGTCTTTTACTTGCCCTCGAATTAAAAGCTTTACAAGCAAAAATTCTACCGAAAGAATGCCAACCATCGATAAGATAAAAGGGTTTGAATGAAGAACGTTTCGAACGAATGCAAAGCGTAACCGTGCTGGTACTCGAGACATACATAAATTACTATAAGTGTTTCATTCGAGGACCGATAAGGCACCCTAACCACGGAGTTCACGCAAAACTTGCCCAAGTACCGACGGTTTCGTGGGATATGTCAAAGTTATCTGATATAGGTCGCAGCTATTTGATTATAGAGGTCAAAATCACTTGCAGCGGCAAAGTTTGTCTATTACTTCACGATAAGAATGAAAAATGTATTTGGATAGTAATAACTTTCTTTTCAAAGTTTTAAGGCGTTGCTCAAGGACAGACTTATAGACACGACAATACTGAATATTGGAGCACTGTAGGTTATGGTACGAAGAATGTATCATAAATAGTAAAACTTAAATTCTCGTATTTCATACGGCCACCATTCGTGTGAATAAGTCATTGTTGATTGTTATTATAGCAGTAATAACTTAGTTGTAAAGCCAAACTTGGCCACCAACCAGTGCCTCTTTAAAACAGAAATCTAAACGCTCCTAAACTGTCCAGTTATACAAAAAAAGCAGCAACCAAACAAAAGGATTGAAACACATCGATACATCCGAGGTAACAATGTAACGTCCTTATGCAGGTATGTGTTTGTGGAGTCGAGAAACTGGCAATTGTACGCAAAACGTGGCAAATTACGCCTGGCAAGAAGTATGGCAGCACCATATACTCGTTGAGGCGGAATTATTTCTATACAAATCGCAGGGCACGAGAGCCGCGTCCACTTATGATGGTACACTAGATGTGGCAACAATAGAGTGATTGACTATCAAAAAAAAAAAGAGAATTTATAAAAATTTGAACTACGCTATTAGATCTGATTTTATAGGATTACTGAAATTGTATCGTTTGTAAAATGTAGCTAAGAAAATAGTTCTAAGTGTTATGATATTATATACCATTTTAATAAATGGCATAATGAAATATTATTATTATTATTTCACTCTTTATTGTACACCATAAAAATTACAATGGATTTAACCAAAAATTATTAAATTCTAAGGTATAAGGGCATAAGGTACCTATTCTCTTATCCGAGTATGTCACCATAGATTTCATACATTTTCATAAATTTACAGACATTCGAATGATTGAGCAAAATAAAAAAAAAAACAGGTTATAGATAATAAATAAATAGATCCCATTGAATACAGATTCTATCATTAATCACAATCGCAGAACGTGTTTGATCTACGCTAAAATGGGACACACAGATCATGTATCACAGCATAGGCTGAGTGCGTACACACACACTATATATATCCTTTTTATATCCAGATTGCATTTTGTTATTATTGTTGTTTTTTAATTTTTTTATTAGTGATATTGTTGTTAAGTGTAGCAACTTTGACGGTAAATAAAGTATTTTATATTTCTATCTATCCGCTCACTTGCTATCTCCTAGCGATGGCAGTAGAGTTGACTACGCTCACGTCACTTCCAGCTCTTCATAAGGCTTATTATTTCTGTTAGGCGGCCCGGTAGCATTTGTTACCCGCACACTACATATTGTATGCGGTTGAATAATAGTCCGCAACACACTTGGGGATGAATTTCATTATACCTTCACGTTGAGAGGGAATTTCTTTTTGCGGCTACGTTTTTTATTGCCATTCTTTTGATTCGTTCTGAGTTGAGCGAAAACGCTGTTCTTTACTACCCTATGGAGTTTCTTTATATGATTTCAAATGACATTGTTTTTTTAAATAAATGCTAATCTGGTGATAAGTGGATCAGATGGATATTTTTTTAAAATAAATGCTAATCTGGTGATAAGTGGATCAGATGGATACTAATGTAGTTTGAATGTAATTTTTTTTATGATAGGATTAGGCCTATGTTTAAGGTTTTTTTTATACTAAGAAGAGTTTGATAATATAACAAAATGCCAGAGCCGAAAATCATTATAACAAATAGCAATAAACATAGTTTTATGGAACTTTCAAGCGATGAGTAAGAAGGCGGACTAGAAAATACCCAAACAAGAAATAAAAACATAATGCCAAAAAAGGTAATATAATACGACAGCCCCAGTAAATCACACGTACTTACTCGCTGTTGCGACTCCAGACAATGGCTCAAAGGCGGCAGGGAGGTAACAATCGCTACAATAGGTCACTAAAGACCGTTATCAAGCTGAAGAGAACACCATGCATTATCTGTAGCGCCGTATGAAACTTTGCAAGTCACGGCTAGAATAGCATTAGTCATTCTGTCATGTTGCCGCAGTTCTTGGGGGATTGTTTACTATTTCCAGCTTAGGTTACGGTAATGTTTAAAGGTGAGAGTCGCATTATTTCTTATTTAATAATCGCCTAAGCAATCCTGTTCGAGGCTCATTGATGTCCAGAGGTGGCTATTTAACGTATCGAAATATATCGATACAAAATAATCTTACATATACTTACTATCTATCTATTCTATAATAAAACTCAAAGGGCACTTATTCTGTACATTTAATATTTTTTCAAAATTTCGATTAGGGGCTGCTTATATA
>DWLO01004285.1:0-10120 GCA_018245335.1 Dalla quadristriga | reverse complement strand
ACATTACATCACAAAAACTCTGCAAAGTATATTTCTATACTTATCGCGCAAACAAAACTATCTTTGATTGAAACCTTGTAATATATCCAATCAAATGATTATGAATATCGGTAACGAATCTTTTGCGCTTTATTTTAAGGACTAAGACTATAGGGCATACAATACATCCATTGAACATCTCCATTGAAAGTAGCTTCAAGTATACATTCTCCTTAGTATTCAGTACATAAGGTCGAAACTTGGATGTAGTGAATGAAGTACATTGGATTGGTATCGGAGATCGCCGCGCCTTTTTGTGCTTTGTTAAAAGTGGAACTAGTTATTCTCAACTGATATTGTTGATTTCAAATATCCTCTAATATTTTTGTTATATGGGTTGGATTTATAAGTTATTTGATATATTTGCCATCTCTAGTGTGAGCACCATTACAGGTATGGTACCACCATCTTCCGGCTCGGCAATGATCAACGGGTACGACGTGGCGACGGAGACGGAGCAGGCGCGCAAGTCGCTCGGCCTGTGCCCGCAGCACAACGTGCTCTTCCCGGACCTCACCGTGGGCGAACACATCCGGTTCTATTCCCGGCTGAAGGGCGTGCACAGCTCCAAGATCGACGAGGAAGTCAACCACTTCGTTAACCTGCTCGAGCTGGAGGATAAGGTGAGTTGACAGTATACCGCATTTTCAACTTATTATTATTATACTTTTTATTGCACCACAAAAAAATATACAACAGTTTTACAAAAAAAAGCTGAAAACAGAAGTACAAAAGGCGGTCTTATTAGTTAGGGTTAGAGTAAAGCCAGGTTGTGATTGCAGCGTGACGTGCTATCGAAGAACTTGTCGGGCGGTCAGAAGCGGCGGCTGTCTGTGGGCGCGGCGATGTGCGGCGCGTCGCGCGTCGTGCTGCTGGATGAACCCACGTCCGGGCTGGACCCCGCCGCGCGCCGCTCGCTCTGGGACCTGCTGCAGAAGGAGAAGAGAGGTGACTACATGTACTAATAAAGCGGGTTATTGATTAAACCATTTGTGGTCATCCTTACTAATAATATAAATACTAAAATGTGTTTGTTGATTAGTCCTTTCACGCAACAGCAGAACTAATCAACAAACCCATAAACGCATTTAATTTTAAACTTATTCTTATTAACACAACTTTTTACCGGCGAAGCGTTCACTCTATATAAAGAAAAAGAAACGCATAAACTCTTATCTCCTCAGGGCGTACAATGATTCTAACAACCCACTTTATGGACGAGGCGGATGTGCTGGGCGACCGGATCGCGATCATGTCGGGAGGGCGGCTGCAGTGCGTGGGCACGCCCTACTTCCTCAAGAAGCACTACGGCATCGGCTACAAGCTCACCATCGTCAAGAACAAGCTGTGTAGGCCACAGGAGGTTCTGTCGTTCATGAAAGGCTACGTTCCGGATGTCAAGTTGAATACCAATATAGGTACGTAGTGTTGGCACGCAGTAAAGGTTCTTAGGTGCAATCAACTGCGGAAATGCAAACCTATGCAACCAAGAGCCAATCACATCCAAACTAGCTTATCGCGGTTTCTTTATCGTCGTATCAAACCTTCAACGAACCTGTCGCAAGATTCACAAGGCTGGCTAGTCATCATAACGCTACGCTTTACCTGCGTCCAATAATATCTTGCCAAGCCCAATAATATCTGTCGAGCCCTGCCTGGCGATGGTTTGTGGGGTCTTCATTTTACTAGCTACTATTCTGCTTTGTATGAAAATAATAATATAAAATCTCCATAAAGATAGAGATATTATTATCAAGTTATTGTTTATACAGATTATTTTTGCAGGTTCGGAATTGACTTTCACATTACCAAAGGAAAACATTCCTAATTTCCCTGAAATGCTAAGGAAGTTTGACGAGGAAAAAGATTCGATGGGCATTGCTAGCTACGGCCTATCTGTCACAAGTCTCGAAGAGGTTTTTATGAAGTAAGTAATGAGATTTGTGAAATCAGGAGAATACTTGAAATTCTTCTTGATTTTACCTAATGTTTTGGTACCTACCTGTTATAAGAATTGATGTGAGTTCCTTCACTAAACTCTGAACTCATTATAAAATATATATTTTATTATAATAGAACAAGACCGGAACACCCTGTTATCTCATTAAGAAAAATGTAATTTTTATACTTGCTTCTTAAATTTATTCTGGTGTATAATAAGTTAATTTGTATAAAAAAATATTTATTTTCCAGGGCAGGGATAGAGGATCGAGGCGAGAATGGCTCTGCTAAGGGAAACACGAGCAAGCGTAGTTCAATATGTCCCTCCAGCGATCAACATCAACCCAGATGTAAAGATATCTTTTGAATGTCCATAATGTTTTTACTAAATATTTTTATGTAACTAGTAGACCGCCTTTTCTATACCAGAAGTCGCCAATATGACGTCGACCTTTAAGAATAGACCTTTATTGTAGCTTTTTGGTATTACAATTACTTGCAGTATTCACTTATTTTTATTTCCAGTGAACCTGGAGCCAATTCAACAAGTGAAAGGCTACAAGCTTCTATGGAATCACTATAAGGCTACACTTCTGAAGCTGGCATACTACACGTTGCGAAACAAGCTCGCCGCTTTCATACAATTCGTGACTCCTATAATCAATATCACCGTATCAGTCATAATAGCTAGATCGTGGAAGTTTATATCGCAACTGCCCCCTTTGGATCTGAGCTTGGAGAGCGGATTCAGACACACGCAAACTTTAGTATCTGAAGGGCTTAATTTAACTGGTAGTAATCTAGAAACAAAGGCGATGATGGCATACAAGGATTACTTTAAAGGGTCAAATAACTCTGTGATGACGCTGACTGACATAGGGAGAATGGATTTAGGGAAATTTTACCTCAAATTGGTATGTTCTTGAAAACCACGGTTTTATTTTTGTATTTGCGGTTTTTAATCGATCCTTTGCAATTTCGAAATAACTTTTTAAAGTTTCCAACTACTCTAATTGTTTGAATTTTCTATAACGGAATGGGTATATTTTTTCGATTAACCTCAAAAGAGCATATCCTTTACAAAGTATAAATAAGTAAATGTTTGCACAAAAAAAATTTCTACCTAACAATTTTTTCTAAACTAGTTTAAATTTGCTTGGTATATCGTTGATAGATACAGTTTTTCGTATAATTTTACATTTGTATTATTATAATTTCAGAGTGACTCAGACTTATCGCGAGTAAGGTACGAGAATTTGGTGGGCGCAACGTTCGCGCCTAACCGTATTACGGGCTGGTTCAGCAATTACGGCTACCACGACTCTGCTATCTCGCTCGCTCTCGTCAACAACGCCATATTGCGCGCTCTTTCTCCCAACAGCACTTTAAAGATTATCAACTATCCACTGCCATATTCCATTGATAATTTAGTGAGTAATTTTGACAGCGTTGTATAATTGTTTGTCTTTTAAAACAATCATATTAGACATTTTATTTTTATTTTATAGGTCAGAGTCATGGCTACAGGGAGTAGCATGGGTTTCCAGTTTGCATTCAATATAGGATTTTGCATGGCTTTCGTTACCGCATTCTTGGTCCTGTTTGTTATCAAGGTGAGTAACTAATTTCTATCATATGTTTAAACTCAGTGTAAAGTGTAATAACATTACAGGGCTGGTCCCCGTGCTGGAATGATTAAATTCTCTCAAAAATGCGGATACGAAATTATAAATAAACAATAAAAACTTATCAATGATTATATGTTCAAAAAACTTAATGCTAACATGTGTCATCGTTATAAATTGTGTCAGTCGTTAATTTGCGGAAATCCATTATATCAGCTGAATCAGCAATAGGTAACTTTGTGTCATTATGGTGTCGCAGGAGCGTCGTAGCGGCGCGGCGCTGCTGCAGCGCGTGGCGGGGCTGCGCGCGGGCGTGCAGTGGTCGGCGGCGCTGCTGTGGGACTGGCTGTGGCTGGTGCACGTTAGCGCCGCCATCGTGCTCACGCTCGCCGCCTTCCAGGAGAACACGCTGGCCACACCCGCCGAGCTATGTACGTATACGGTTCATTCAACTTCCCCAAACCTCCCTCTATACTTCTCCCACAATGGGCGTGCTGTGTAGTAACCGGCAACCGCACTATATTCGTATAGATCGATTAACAGAACTTTTTTTACTTTTCCTTTGTAAAATTCCTAGGTAGATTTTATAGTTCATAAATTTTTTTGTTACTAAAATTATAGTTCCGGAGCGTTTTCCTTTTATTTCAATAATTTTTAGAATTATTCACGCCTTCATCGCCTTGTTCAGCTATATTAGAACTGACAATTATACTATACAAGTATACTAAAAACTTATACCTCAATACGTAAAAATCAAAAAGTGTCTATTGCCGACGGGCTTTGTTAGGTACGCCGTGCGGTTCGAGTACGATTCCATCACAAGCTTAATTTTAGTAGCTATTTCTGTATAGAACAAAATATCAATGTGCAAAATAAATTGAATAGCCAAAGTAATAGCATTCTAAATATTAGTTAAATATTGGCGATGTGATTTTTCTTCAGCGAGGGTGATGCTGGTTCTGATAATATTCACGCTGGCGACGATACCTTTACACTACTTGGCCTCCTTTTACTTTGACGCCGCCGCGACTGGGTTCTCCAAGTTGTGCTTCCTAAATATATTCAGCGGTGAGTACGATGTTTGTTCATTCCGCGATTTTTGCTCAAGACCCCGACTTTTATAATACAAACGTGATCTATGTGATACACATACAAAACATGCACGCGTTCAAATATTTTTGAGTTTTACATTAAATTCAAGTTTGTAGAATATATTGTTAATGTCAACGTTTTTGCAGGTTGTATGCCCTTCCTAATAACAGAAGTTTTAAGATTACCAGAAGTCGGCAGTCCCTACTTTGCACATCTATTTGATTGGATCTTCTCACCACTGCCAATTTACTGCTTGAGTAGAAGTTTTCGGTAAATATTCATTTACTAACAACTTAATTTGCGATTCTATAAAGTCCAACGAGACAAGGGACCCAATGTTCTTAGTTACAAGAACGCTCATAACTAACCTAGCTTGCTCGCACCAATTGCTCGAGCAAACTAACTGACCCATATGTGGTTCTGTTTACATTTGTGACTGAAATTGTTATTCTTGTTCACGTATTTTTAAAATTACTAACATTTCTAAGTATTTCATTTAACACCAGGTAATTGTAGACAATTTTAGGCTTATATCTTTATTCATTTAAGCCTATGTTTTGTTCTGGTGTATAAGTTTCATCATAATCCGTTTAGTTGTTTTTGCGTGCAAGAGTAACAAACATCCATACAAACTTTCGAAATTATAATATTAGTAGATAGAATAAATGCATAATTCTGTATCAATTTGTTGCCATAATACTGGTAAGAATTTAAATGTTGTGAACATAATATTTCGAATGTATAATATAACAACACTATGAGCTTCGTTATAGGTTTGCTCTCTTTACACTAACGCGACAAGAGATGCTACTCATATTTGCTTATTGTTTGTTTAGAGACATGAGCGTTTCTTCATTCGCTATCATGGCGTGCAACGGCCTATGCGACCAGTTCGTGAACATCAACAATTGCACGCGTTACACCCTTTGCGACAGACTCAATATTTCCGTTTGTTGTAGTAAGTATACATTTCATAATAATTTTCCCCACCTAGAATTTAGTATTTGCGAAGACGAATTTAGCGATTTTTGATAGTCTAAGATACCTTCGAGCCTACACAGCCCATTTGACACTATCTACTGATCGAAGAGTCCTGAGTTTGATATCCAGCAGGATTAGGCATTTGTGTGTAATATAAGTGTTTGCTCCCAAGTTTCGTTCGGTTGACAGTGTTGTATTGATTGATGCGCACTATAATCATTCTCTCATAATAATATGTTTACTTTTATAACCAAGTAAGGGACTATACTCACATAAACATTTGTTTATCGATGTCTATAAGCCCGATGACTTTTTGTTCATTGCGCCCAATCCTTCCCACCCCACTTTAAAAATAAATAATTATACTGTTTTTTTTCAGTCCACGACAACCCGTACCTTGACTGGAGCGAGCCTGGTATTGGACGATATTTGTTTATGATGCTACTGGTTGGAACAGTGTCGTTTATCGTTCTTCTTCTAAAGGAATACAAAGTTTTAAATAAGGTGAGGTTTTAAGGGATTGATAATGGGAATATTAGTTGATCAGTATTCGATAGTAATAGGAGTTACCACTGTTAGTATAAGTTAGTCATTTCAGTAAATATTAGTAATCATGCAGTTATTAATCGTTTACATTTTGCAGCTGGTCACAGATGCGTTGCTGTCCCTGAGGACTGAGGTGGTCGCCTCTTGTATAACTGTATTGTATAGCTATTTATATAGTTATAAATTGTATTCTATTGTAATAAATCAATCTACCTAAATAAAAAGTTCAACTCTTAATTGTACACCAAAATGAAAAATAAATATAATCAGTAAAAAACTTAAATGCTACAAAAGCCGGTCTTATCGCTAAACAGCGATTTCTTCCAGACAACCTTGTGGTGAGGAGTTAAATAAAATGGCTTTATAATGCACGTACAATACAAAGTAGTTCTCAATTCAATTTACTCTGCTTCCTCATCTGTGTATTTCATAATCACGTATTATAATGCTGATTTCATGTAAATTTTCCTTATATCTCTTCTTGTGCACTCTTCCTTATTTCATAGCTGTATTCTTTCACTTCAAACCATTTGGTTGTTAGTAAGAAGGCTTTGACTTGATTGTTGAAGGAATTTAAACAAGGAGCATTACGGATATATTCGGGATGGGAATTCCATAAACGGACAGCAGTGCCTGTTATGAATAATCATAAAAGGCAGTTTCCTTCTCCGTATATAAGAGTATAAACTCTTAATTGCACCATAAAAAATATACAACAGTTGTACGTAAAAAAAGCTTACGATTGCTGTACAAAAGGCGATCCATAAATACTACCTAAATACCTACTAAGTATAAAATACATTATTGTTGAATGCATTTGCAGGTGTTCTACTTGGGCTCCCGGCACGAGCCGCCACCGAGCCTGGAGGAAGAGGACAGCGACGTGGCGGCCGAGCGGCGCTTCGTGGAGGCGCTGGGTCGACACGAGCTGCAGCGCTACAGCCTCGTTTGCCGCGACCTCACCAAATACTACGGGGACTTCCTCGCTGTCAACAAGCTCAGTTTCGGTAAAAAAACAATTGCATATATTCAAGGTAACCAACAAGACACATTAACATATTTACAGTATAAATCTAGTCTGTTATAAGCTTAATGTTGCCTTAATTACAGTAAAGATTTGCTGTCGTGAAAAGCGCTCTTTTACACGGACTGCTAATGGACAAAGGCAGCCGTCAACTGCATTTATTATTATTATACTCTTTATTGCACCATAAGAAATATTCGACAGTTTTACAAAAATGCTTAAACAGATGTATAAAAGGCGGTCTTATCGCTAAGTAACGATTTCTTCCAGACAACCTTAAGGGGGGAGTGGTCGACAACAGTTTTAAAAAAGTAGGGTGTACGAAAAATTACAGTAAAGGTGTAGTTTTAGATTAAATAAATAGAGACTCAAAAATAACGAAATACACAAGTTAGGAAGAAGAGCAAAAATCAAGTTCTTCAGTCGATGCTGTTCGGCGGCTGCCTTCGATTGCATTGTACAGCATCAACCGCAGTCGACGGCAGCCGCCTACACTCCGACTGCGGCCGTCGACGTCTCTTGACTCACTAGCGTTGAGTATTTTTATTACTAAATAGTTATAAGTTTGTTTTTATTTATTTAACATAGGTGTGCGTGAGGGCGAGTGCTTCGGGCTGCTGGGCGTGAACGGCGCGGGCAAGACGAGCACGTTCCGCATGCTGACGGGCGACGCGCACGTGAGCGGCGGGCAGGCGCACGTGCACGGGCTCTCTATCAAGACGCGCCTGCAGGACGCCTACACCCACATCGGTACCCTTATATTAGAATTTTGTGTCACTGTTACAAATAAAGCGCAACTCAGTGATCAACTCGGTACTCAGGGATAGCAACGCATCTGTGACCAACTTCGAATAGGACAAATACTAACGATTACTACTATTTACTAACAGGAATTACTCTGTGTACCGATTTTTATTACACATGTTTTATTTTCTTTAAGGTTACTGTCCACAATTTGACGCTTTACTAGACAACCTCACGGCGAAGGAGACGCTAGCTATATTCTGCCTGCTCCGCGGCATCCCCGAGCGCGCCGGCGCACGTCGTGCTAACGAACTGGCGCGCATGCTCGGCTTTGAGAAGCATTTCAACAAGAAGGTGTGTACCTTATTCCTGTCTACCTTGTTAATTATATGAATATAATACATTGAAGTGAAGCTTTTTTGGGCACGGTTAAAAACCAATTGGTATCGTAATGGGTGACGCGCTATGCGCTATATGCAAGAGTGGGAATATTATGTGTTTCACGATGGTAATGGTGGTGGTTATAACGATGATGACGACGATAATCCGATCCAATTTTTTTTAAACATGTAAAACCACCAAAAAATACCCACTAGCCCATAGAAGTTTCACGACTTGAGCGTGTATAATAATACACTGAAACATGCAAACGATATATTTTTATTTGAGTAAATACGACTCGTTGGCTTCACTCTATATTCTCAGTATTTACTAACGTACTCTTAAGGGGACGCAAGCCCAGAACTTATCGATACAAACGTAATCAACAAATAACTAAAATGTTTGTGGTTCTACACCCAAAACTAATGTCATGCCATGATTGTCTCATCATTATTTAAGTATAGTCCTACACAGAACAGAAAAAAGGATAATGCTTTAGAAGTTACAAGCCCCCAAAGATCCATTTTTCAACATGAATTTTGACGCAACTGTGGACGTAAATAAATAATATAAGGAGTATGAAACCTCCAATGAAATTTACTTATGTATATAGTTTTTTTTTTTTTTATGGGAATGAGATAGCAAACGAGCTTGCAGCTCCTCCCATCCGCTGCCTTTCCCCGAAGGACTATTCTATATTTTTCGCGCGCTTGTTTACGCTAACATAAATCTTGCATCGCTTTAGCCATGCCCATCAACTAGTTGGGAATGCGTACTCTTAAAGAATCGTATAAGGACGTATCCCCTAGTTCTAATGGCTCGTCTAGAAGCATGCTATCTCTGCAACGGTTATAATATTATCTGCATAGCGCCTATTGTAATGTTGCATGCGTTGAGTATTAAAATGATGTTACATGCCTTTGTAAATTATGCTGCCTGATACATTAAATGATAGTAAGACATGTAGTTATGTCCGCTTGGTTCTATAAATTGCGGAATCGGTTTAATAACAAGATGCTTTTCCTCCTTAATGATCATATAAATTCGTAGCATTTATTTTCTATCTCAAAATTCAATAAAACAGTTAAAATTCTACATGGTAATGTTATAAGTTTAAATAATAGTTACACTCTCAAATTATTAATAGCCACGGTATGTAGGATAAATTGTCAAACTTTGTGGGCAGGTGAATGAATGTAGCGGTGGCACTAAGAGGAAATTGAGCACTGCACTGGCCCTGCTTGGCGATTCGCCGTTAATTTTCCTTGACGAACCGACCACAGGTAAGTCCATACGTCCAATTGTAAATAGTTTAGCCACACCAATGCTTGCGATAGATCATATTAATATTAATAAAACATAAAACAACCATTTTGGTAGTACCAAAAATCATGAATACACATACCTAATTACAATAAAATTTCATTGGAGATATAAGTAAAAAATAGTTAATTTACAGCACTTAATTTTCTACATTTTTTAAAAAATTTTGAGTCTTTCACTTTTTAGTGGTTAGTAGGTACACAACACGTGACGTGAAGTACCTGACGTATTTTATGAATTTCGTTTCAAATTAAATGGCTGCAACCCATAATGGCCCTCTGCAGGGCTCGGGTCTCTCTCCTCACAACTGAGGAGGCCTGGAGCATACTCCACTACGCTGCTCCAACGCGGATTGGTGGAGGGGTTAGTGGCCAACCCGAATGTCGGAAGTTTTTCAGGCCGCCCGAAGGCCTCCGACAAGGCT
>DWLO01004284.1:0-10121 GCA_018245335.1 Dalla quadristriga | reverse complement strand
GTTTTGTAGATATCTTTTTGCGTGTAGTTTTGTTCTGGAACAAAAGCAAATCATTATAAATAATGAAATATCATGCCACAAAGTCTTTTTAAATGTTAACTATTTCAAAGTGTTATATTTTATGTTAATTTCTGATAGAAATAATGTTGTGGGCATGGGTAACAATTTATTTTACTTCTATGTAATTTTGACTAGGCAACGTGTTCCTTGGATATTTCTCTTCATGGAACTTATTTTCATTTTAGGGAGCTAACTCTCACGGCCAATTAGGTGTTGGTACGACAAGTGAACAAGTGGAAAAACCTAATAGGGTTGATTTGCATCCTGCATTTTGGAATAAGATTAAACAAGTATCTTGCGGCGGTGGTCACACCCTGCTACTGGATAACGATAGCAAGCTTTTCTCCTGTGGCTGGAATTCTAAAAAACAATTAGCAGTAGAAGAGACAGCTAATTTTCAAAGAGTATGGTGTTTGAGCGGTATCCAATTCATAAATATTGCATGTGGCTGGGACTTTAGTTGTGCAGTCACAGATGACCAATTCATGTTTGTATGGGGCTCTAACAGTAATGGGCAACTTGGACTTCCCAAAGAACATTTTAATGAATGTGTAAAACCTATCAGACTTCAAGTAAATGCATGTTCAGTGTCCATGGGGTTGAGGCATACTGTTATATTCAATTCTAAGGGAGAAGTTTGGTCTACTGGGTGTGGTAAGTATGGACAATTGGGGCTGGGAAGTGAAATACTATGTACTGATAGATTTCAAAAAGTACCCAATATTTCTAACATATCACACATAGCTTGTGGACAAAACCATACAGTAGCCTGGAACAATCAGGAAAAAGCTTTATATGTTTGGGGTGATAATAAACATGGACAACTTTTGTTGAGCTCTGAGAAATATAAGAAGGTATTTGTGCCACAGAAAATTGATATAGATGTAAAACAGAATGTCCAGAAACTTTTAAGTGGATGGACTAATATATTGCTTTGGCTGGAGGATGGCAGTCTCCTCACTTGGGGACGGAATAATTATGGACAACTTGGCACAGATTTACCTTTTGGAGGAAAGATTGTTCGTATTAAACTACCAGGTAATCATTAAAATTGTATTTTTAGTAGCTATTGCAAAGTAGAGTTTCTCAACCTCAGAACACATTTATAAAATTTGACAATATGACAGTCAGCAAATACTTTTTATTGGTTGCAACTGTAATAAAATTACTTTTACTTGAATAATTTTACCTACAAATTGCATTATACTCCAGTACCTTTTGCCTTTACATAACTTTATAAAGCATCAAGACATTCGTAATATTTTTATGAAACAAATCCTATAAAATATCATGGGTTAGTCGACATAAGACGTATTCGCAAAATTAAAAGTGTGAATTAAATGTAAAAGAACTATTCATAAGGGATATTCATGGTAGGTCTTATTCTGAAAATGCCCTAATCGGGAAATACTCTACATACAACTTAGTCTTAGATTAGACTAACCATATTTATAATTACTGAAAAGTATAATTTTTCTTTTTTCTAATTATTGTTAATGAATTAAATGCGACTTTTTAAATAAGGTATATAGCGAACAGGTCTTTTTATGAACAAGTCATATAGTAAACAGGACTTTTTTACAATAGGTCAGTCAGTGAACAGGACTTTTTTTTAGAAGTCATTTAGAGAATAGGTCCTATGTCGACTAACCCAATAAAATGAGTTCATCATATGGTTTATTAAATAAAGTTTATCATTATTTGTAATCATTTGGAGCCTGTAGGATTTTTTTATTGCCAGCTTCACAAATTATTGAATTAAACTGTAAGCTGGACATAAGAAGACTACCATTATTGCCACCTCAATGCAGGCTTACCACTAATAAATCATGAATTAAATAATTATTTGAACACAGTTTTTTTTCCTCAACAGATGGTAGAAATGTAGCCGATGTAGCTTTAGGTTCTGAACACACAATTTGCTTAGCAGATGATAACACTTTATGGGCGTGGGGTTGGAATGAACATTCTAATACAGGGACTATTTCTGGCAATTGCATTTTTCTCCCCACAATGGTACCAATAGAATTAGATGTCAAATCAAAAATAACACGGGTTTATGCTGGAAGTGCCCATAACTTTGTTGTAACAGAAGAATCCCTAACAAATCCAGATTCTTAAGAATTTTCCATTGAAAAATATACATAATAATCGCATGTCAGACTCCCATAATTTAAATAAAATTCTAATAAATTATGTATTGTAAATTTATTTAAAACAAGTAATTGTGATACATATAAGTAACTATTGTAAAGTTTTAAAATAAGTTTGAAGACTTATTGGTGTACAGAATACTGCTGTATTAAACTTGTGTAAGCAAATAGAATAAAGTGATAAATAAACATTATATTTTGATTCAAATACATATTGATTGTTCTGAAAACACTGTTGTTTTAATAGTAAATGTAATTTAGATCTTGTCTTCAGTTAAAATTCCTTGTAACAAAACAAATAAATTTAGGTAAGTGATGAAATCCTCTAAATTGTATTTCCACAGCCTCACTTAGTGTGCTAAGCATATTCTAATTAACAAAGCTTTAAAAATAATAATACACACAATTGTTAAAACACAAAAAAGTTCCATTTCCTCCTCCAAATCTCGAAGTATATGCCTAAAAGTTTTAATATCCTTTCAGAATATGTAACATTTTAAAATATTGACATATGTCCCTTTTTATAATATGGTTCAAAAGGTGTAACTATGTAAATGAATAATTACTACAGTACTATGTATACTGTCAATTTTTTTTTTATTCTTTTAAAAATCATGAATTACAACTTCATAGCAAAGTCAAGTGGCAATACATATTCTAGTATTGCGTTATCCTGCTTTTTACTATTTAATTTAGTAGCCAATTGCGATTTACGACATTGTTCCAGTCATTATAGCATTATGCATCAAAATTATACAAAAAACATCAATCTTCTAATAGAAGATTTACATATTGGATATTGAAACAGCAGGAATTTATTATAACAAAATAGAATCAGTAGGTACTGCAATACAATATTTTAGTGCATCAAGTATATCATATACTTATGATCTCATCAAATATATCAATGATATCATACAGATATCCTTACAATTAAAGAGCTATATTGCCAGCAATTTTTCTATTTGTTACATGCACCTACTATAATTTTACTGGCAACTTTATTGAAGCTACATGATACATTACAGCTACACAATTACACAACTACATCATAAATTTCAGTCAGTGAATTATTACAATTTTAAAATATTGCCTTTATTAGAAGGTACACTTGATATAGGAACAGTTTAATTTGTCCATCCAATTAACAATGTTAAATATAACGGTTTATTTATTAGTTTACAAAATAAAAACTTATGACAAATGTCAGGCACATATTTTAATTGCTCATAAAAGCTGTAATTATACTGTAAAGCATTTGTATAGAGCTGAATCTATAACATATACTGGCTTTTGACATAGTGGGTACATACAATGAAAGTGCAACAAAATGATGGTACCAGGTTTATCCTCTATATTTTACAATTCTACTATGGTAAATTTTAAATATGGTATTAATGACAATTAAAAGAAAAGTCTAGCCACAATTATATTTTACGCTTTTATGCCTATATTAACATCCAACTTCGGTCAACACTAGCAATAGAAATCAGCATTTAAACCAATGCATATAAAAAAATCTCAGGATATTTTAAATTCTGGATAGTGAATGCAGTAGCAAAGGTGAACAGGTGTGTTCACTTGCTACAGTACGGTGCTACCTCTTGCGTTCTCCTTTTTGTGTTTTGCGTTTCTCCTTCTTTTCTTCCTTCAACTGTTTTTGTTTTTCTCTGTAAAAATAAAATTTTCATTTTACCTGTTTCATGCATACATTCACACAATTAAATATCATTGATAGTTTGTGTTTGCGACCATTTGTAGAGTCCAATGAAATAACAGATCATTTACATGGTGGTCTGTTTCTCTATCCAACTGTCACAGTGGATTTTCTCCTAATGTACTGAATAGGAACAGTTGGAATTTGTTATGTAATTGGAGTAAGGTAACCCAATTATGGATATATAGCTGAGTAAATAAAAAAATTTTTACTTACGAGGGTTAACTTTGGATAGCTGATAAAGAATTTTAAAAAAATCTTTGGTCAAGTCCATCATGTAATATAATCAAAATAAAAGGGATTTATTTCAAAGATGCCAGTATTAATTTTTTTAATTCTGTATTTTTGTAAAAGAGAATATAGGAAAAATTTTGCATTCCCCCCCTTTTTTCCAAAACTAGTGAGTCTAAAATGTATAACTGTAGATAGAACATATAGCATAGTTCTGATAAGTCCATATGTTTGTTTACCTGTCCTCTCTATCCTTTTCTTTCTTGCGTTGTGCTTCAAGTCTTGACTGTTCCCGCCGTTCCCGAGCAGCATGTGCAACATCTGATGCATTGGTGTTCTTGACAAGATCAGGTCCATCAGAATCTACAACCTCTTCAACATCTTCCTGAAAGATAAAACATAATCTATTTCAAAATTACAAATATCCAAGAATAAACAATGTTTAACTGAGCATCCTATTGAAACAAAATCTTTCACAGGGACTGAAACTAGGCGCCACATACATCTTATAAAACAATGCACAATTTTAACTGACTCAAACCTCACGTACAGACAGTACATTCATATTGAGTCAGTAGGACCCAAAAATTTATACTTATTAATATTGTAGGGGGCACCTAAGAAAGATAATATTTTAAATTTCATACTCCATGATCTGGGAGCTGACTGTATTGAGATAATATGGCTTCACGAATTTTTTTCTCTTCATCTGTGTATTCCCGACGCGTGGTTGTGGCGAGGGCCTGAGATTCCATCAATTTTCCCAATTGTACATCCACGTCCCTTTCCGGCCTTGGCTCTTCTTCTTTTGGCTTACACGATTCCCATTTCTCTATTATCTCGTCAATATGCAAAGAGATATCTTGCTCCTGTGAATAGATTACACAGTTAATATCAAAAAAATGTTGGAATTCTTACCAAAGTACCACATTTTCAACTAACCACAATCTCAGATAGTATACCCTCCAGCGCATCTCTTTTGTCTTCTAAAGAATCTTCGCTTTCTAAGATACCTGAAATATAGGATCCGAAGATTCCCTCGTCAGTTTTAAGGGACTTTAACTTTGCATTTAACCACGGCTCAAACCCATTCACTGCAGCCGCCATTATTGCACTTTTGACTGACGTACTTATGTTTGACGTTCGACGTCCGTTCATGACGTTACGTTAGAATGTACCACAGACAAAATAGGAATACTACTTCATTCAAATTAGCCCTATCAGGTATTGATGCCCATTTTCATGTGTCGATCGTCCAATACCATGGATCCATTCGGCCAAATATCTTGGAGTCACCCTTAACAGAAAAATGTCCTTCGCGAAGTACTTCAAAAAGGTGTGTAATAGAGCTGCTTCTTACATATTGGGTTATATCCCTTACTAGGCAAAAAAAGTAAAATAACCTACAGAGCCTACTTACAATCGTTGATTATATTTAAAAATCGATTTACTTGTCCTTCTTTTAGTTTTGATAAAACAGATGCTTTTTATGTTGATTTTTATGAATTGCTGTATTATTTATGATTGGTTCTTAAATAATAACGCTGCTGCATATTCACGCTGTGAACTTCGCGCGACAAGAACAATATGGAAATCGTGTTTGAGGAAAACATCGAAATACAATAACAAATCGATCAACCAAAGACAAAATAAATTATTTTAATCTGTTTTCTGAATGCTGTTTGAGTCTGTCAAATTCACACATTCTGTCAAACGTAGTGAGTCGGCTTTTGCTGGTAGAAAACTTGTATTCTGTTGAAAATATTCAGTAAGGAACCAAATTCCTTTTTGAAACACAATAAAATGTCTGCAAGATACGATAGAGCTATAACAGTATTCTCTCCAGATGGCCATTTGTTACAAGTAGAGTATGCCCAGGAAGCGGTCCGCAAAGGTTCTACCGCAGTAAGTTGATTTATACCTTATATTCTAAAATTTAATGTTTTGCTAATGAACTTAGCTAAAAAAAAAGTTTCCCTATTTAGGTAGGCGTTAGAGGTGGCGATGTCGTTGTTCTGGGAGTTGAAAAAAAATCAGTTGCAAAGTTGCAAGAAGAAAGGACTGTAAGAAAAATCTGCCTTCTCGACGATCATGTTGTCATGGCGTTCGCTGGTTTGACTGCCGACGCGCGGATTTTAATCAACAGAGCACAGATAGAGTGCCAATCTCATAAACTGACAGTTGAGGATCCAGTTACTCTAGAATACATCACTAGATACATAGCAAGTCTCAAACAGAAATATACCCAGAGTAATGGACGGCGTCCATTCGGTATCTCATGCCTCATTGGTGGGTTTGATTATGATGGACTACCCCATTTGTTCCAAACCGAGCCATCTGGTATCTACTACGAATGGAAAGCAAATGCAACTGGCAGATCAGCAAAAACAGTTCGGGAATTTTTAGAGAAGAATTATTCTGCTGAAGAAGTTGCTACTGAAAAGGGAGCAGTGAAGGTTAGTTTATGTATTTTATCAATGATCAAAAGTTTCATGCTATTGAGAATAAGATTATTTTATTTTTAAAATTGCATGATAACAAAATAAAGTTTAAATGAGTTATTTCATAATTGAATGGCACAGTTTACTGCCTTCTGTTTCTGTAGTTAATTGTATCAGGCATAACTTTGCACATCTCTATTGGTTTAAAGTGAAATTAGATTGTATAATAATCTAAGCACAACACACGCAACCCCTGGGGGGATTGATCCACGTGAGGACTGTTATAAATAAAATTGAAATTATTTTAGCTTGCAATCCGTGCCCTTTTGGAAGTGGTTCAATCTGGTCAAAAAAACTTGGAGATAGCTGTAATGAGACGCAATAAACCTATGCAGATGCTTGATGCAGACACCATAAACTCTTATGTGTCTGTTATTGAGAAGGAAAAGGAGGAAGAAGCTGAAAAGAAAAAACAAAAGAAGTGAACTAATAAAATTATGTATTTTCTACTTTAACAATACACAGTAAAAGGAATGTCTTGAAATGTTTCATTTCAAAATAGAATATCATCAATAACGTATTTTATTATTGTATTTTATGTATTCAACAAGTCCACAGATTGTGAAATCTGAGAATAAAATTCTTTTAAATTTGTCCCACACTCTTGATTGGAACCCTTGCTGGTCATTATGTCATTAAACATTTGATCCCATTCACCATGGTAGTGATTAGAAATTCCACTATCTTTCTGTAAAGGAAGCAATTACAAGTTTTTGATAATTACATCATCAAAATTTGTTTTTAGATACTCTTTATTCATTTTTATTATTATTATTGTAAGTTTAATGTTCTTATGGTTAAAAAGGTAATTTAAATAGAAAGTGTCTACAATTGCTGCAACTATACGGTGCTTAATATGATTGGATATTATGATCCAGAGATGAATTGCAATTATAATTCCTTTCGTAAATAAAACAGTGCTTCATTAAATCTCCATCGACGATTGAACAAAATACCCAAAAATATCTTTAGGTATGGTGAGTAAATTCAATGGTCAATATGGAATAGCATTCAATAGCATAAAAAGTGTCTTTTTGATTTATGTCTAAAGTTATCTGAAATGTGGAGTCTACCATACATACCTCAACCAGTGTTACATCATCACCATGGTCACTGCTTATAGATGGTAGAACACAATTGAGCGAGTTACGACTATTTGCTGCACTTTTGCTAATTTTCTTGACAATATCATCATCAATTTCATTTTCGATATTGAATTCTGCCAGCAGCTGCACTTCTTGCTTTATTGTTGAGTGAGGTTCCGAATCCAAATCTGGCATACTCAAAAATGTTGTAGGAAAACCATCATTATTTGATTGGCAAATATCATCATTAAAGCTCATAAGACTATCTTGAGAAGCATTTCTGAAAATAATTTAGGATGAAATAATTAATATTGTACAGCAATAAAACTCCTTCATAGCTATTTCGCAAATTAATTAATTTACTGGCATAAGAGCAGAAAGAAAATCCATCCTTATGCCTTCTAGTTCTAGTTTCGGACAGCTTTGCTGGCATACAAATGGTTTTTGTAACTTAAACACCCCTACCATATTATATGGAGCATGGGGAACACTTGGGGAACCAAACTGCCAAATTTCAATTTATATGTAAATAATTTAGATGAGTGTAGGTATATAATATTATAATATTAATTACCCATAAGTGCTGTTAGCCAAAGCTGGTTCCGCATTTTTGGTAATGTCTTCTAACTCTAAAAAAGATAAACCATTGCAGGGTATAGGCACAGGATAGGGAATGAGGTATTATATGGAATTGGATATTGAGGAAGATGGATAAACCTGAAGGGATTGATTCATTATCAGCATCTTTGTCAGCAGGATTTGGGGTTCTATCCTGGGCCAAGAGCCAATCCAAGTCAATACTTTCTTCATCTTCATTACAGTCTTCTTGATCATCTGAAAATGAATTACATTATGTTGATATCATTAGAATCTAATCATTACTATATTGCAAAAGAGTGTTTGTTTATTTGTTGTTCTTTCACACTGCAATGGATCAACGGATTTTTTGCATAGTATACTTTTTACCCTGGAAAAATGCAGTTCCTGTGTGATGGATGTGGGAAAATTGCGATTGGAGCCGCAGGAAAAGCCTAGTGTAAATTAATTACGAAATATACCTTCTTCATCTTGCATGTAATTTGGAGCCTGTTTAGATGCATGTTGTATGTATAAGTCTTGAGCAGCTTTTCTCAAAGCTACACGTAATGCCTGTCGTGCTTTTTGCAATGGTGTAATAAAAGGTACTTGATCGGTATTGCTTAGTATATTCTAAAAAATAAAATATTTACTGAAGAATTAATAGTGAAAATCTTTTAAAATAGTCAATTTCTTAATGAACGATTTGTACCTTTGGCTTAAAAGGTCTCTTCATAGTCAAAGCTTTTCTTGTAATTTTGTTGAGTAATTCGGGCTTGTCGTATTTAAAGTAATCATGAATATACTCATGCATGTAAGGACTACTTGAATTGCATAGTGGGTCCTGCAGATGCGAAGTAACTTTTCTAAATCCATACAAGTTTAGTTGCCTCACAAAACTAGATATATTTGTGGTCTTAAAAACGGAATTATCACATTGTAAATAGTTATGAAGTAGTCGATAATTTAGTAGAATCGTTCTTCCCGTTCCACCCCATATTATTGCACCTGTGTGTAAATTAAGCAAATACCACAGTTTTTGTGGGAAACGCATTTGGAAAATGGCATTCTTGCTCTCTTGCATATTAAATTAGTATTTTATAAAAGTTACCAAATTGCTTTCAAGTTTAGCTTTGCTTGAATTAAATTAAAATTGCCGCCGGCTTGCGGCGTCACTTCACGAAATCCAATTTATATTGTATTGTACAAATGTCAATGTCAAAAGTAAATTCAACCTGCCATAACATTTTCTATCCGCACACCGGCATAAACAGTCAATAAACGCGGTTTACGTATGACATAAACACAGCATTAGTATTGATGCACCTTCCTTCATACACAATCTCGTCCGTATCAATTTGCACACATTCACACCCCCTTTGTTTAACAATAGGAGGAGCACTAACATATCTTGTGCCCGGATAGTGAGGGAAATCTAGAGAACCGTAGACCCCCACGTCTATAGAAGTGTCGACTGTCGACAATGCGGTTCTTAGACTATCTAAAGCATTAGATGACCCCTCATGTCATTTTTTTTCCATAGTCATTGTCAACGGTTATATGCTAAGGTATTATGAAGAACCACTATCAAACAATTTCCATTAAATTGGATTAACAAAGTTTCGCAGTACATCACATGTTATAAATAATTTGTAATGCCCGTTAGATATGTTGAGTTGGGTTGAATAATATTTGAAGGATACAATATTATTATGTCCGTACCTAGTCTGTGGTTGTCGTTATAGTATCTGTGATTGTCAATAATTGTCATAATATTTTTTTGTGAATTTGATGAGTG
>DWLO01004283.1:0-10122 GCA_018245335.1 Dalla quadristriga | reverse complement strand
GTAATGTAATGTGTATAATAAAATTAACTTGCCGTAACTACATTTGACTTTTTCTTTAAAAAATTGTTGCTCAGCGAATAAGCTGACGGCATCTGATGGCTAGTGGTCCCAGTTGCTTGTAGACACTCGCAGCACTAGAGGAGTCCCCAATGCGTCGCCAGCATTGATGTAGAGATGTACCCCATGTCGTAGTCCACTGAGTAAACTCAGTCGGAAGCTCATCCCACTATTTTTGCGTGCGCGGCTAACTTGCTAACTACGCTTTGCCCAAGGCTCCGCCCGCGAATCCTTACATCAATCCGAGAGGAACCGTGCAGTTCCAGAAGTTACTGGAAAAGTAGGTTCGTTGTCTCCCGGGGTAGTGACCCCTAAGGGAACGAACACGAGCAAATCAAGTCGATCCGTCGCTCTGTTCTCGAGTGAGAGGACAAACCAACAGACGCATTTATAATATTAATAATGATTTGATGCGTTTATAGGGTTGGCCAACTGGAAATAAGCTTAGAGCGATTGTCAGTTTCGCTTGCACAATCTAACATTTCCAAAATTGTAGATTTACCAACTTTTGAAAACCGTGTTTATTAGCTTCCTTGACAATAAAATCACTGATGGACATTTGAGGCATATTAAATTTCATATCTCAGTTTTTGATAGAGAAAAAATTGTGAAAACTATTCGCAATATTTCACTTTTACAATCGTTGAAAATATTAGAATTTAAAAGCTCATAAGAGATCAACAGGAACTTGGCCGGCGGTCTGCCGTGCGCTCGGACTGCTTGCGTCGCTGTTTGTAAACGCCCACAGCCCTATCGAGACATGAAATCTTTGTGTTTTATCTATGACTTCCTTTCTCTATGACGTCGAAACGAGATGACATTTGATCTGAAGATGACAGCCTCAGCCCTCTGCTCTCGCCGCAGAGCCGCGGAGTCCCCCACGTCGCTTACCACCGTCGCCATGTGGAACGACCGTGTTTAAGCTACCTCAGGTATTCAAATTAAAATAATAAAATAAACACACTCACACCCCCGCACTGGGATCCCCCCCTGCGGTGCGGTGGTGAACACACAGAAAAGAGAATTTAACGCCCAAGATCCGAGTACAAACACTTATCTGCCAAATAAATGTCTGCCCCGACTGGGAATCGGACTTACAGCGCGCGCTAACCAACGCGCCCCGGAGTTGTCAAGAAGCCACTATCACATAATATAAGAAGAAAAAACCATCAGCTTCTCGTGCCTTCCATTGCACAGTTGCGGCGCACACGAGGACCGACCCGCAGCGAGGCATGTCCGGCGGCTCCGCCCGGCAACCGCCCGCGCGCGCCGACATCATCGACCTGGACCGCTACATGCGCGCCGCCGTCAGGCCTCCGCGGGACCGCCACCGGTAAGGCCTCGGGAACACTACACGCCCAGTCGCCAAGCTGCCGAACTGCTCGGTGCGAGTGGACTATGCATATACTATTGTATACAATTCGCATGAAAAATGTCGTCCGCAACTTGTGGTTTTGCTGTTCCCGCCACTTACTGGTTCTCCTCGCGTCAGCGGGCACCTGGTTGGGCTGGTGGTGGACGCGGGCGGCGCCGACCGCCTGCCGCGCTACTCGACCGCCAGCGACACCAGCGCCCCCGCGCCGCGCCGCCGCCCACGCGCCTCGCAGGCCCCCTACGCCCCGCAGGCCCCTCGCGCCCCGCACGCCAAACGGTTCTCGCACGACTCCGGCCTGTCGGACGACAGCTACGAGCGCCGCCGACAGAAGAGCCACAGGTATTCGTCTTACATTTAGTTAGTGCGGTCTTCACCTATCGGAGACCCGGGCCATTGTAAGATAATGGGGACCCCTTTTTTACGCTGGGAAATGCATTTGCGCATCCCTCAGATACCCACCGAAGCAATAACGAGGCCCCCTATAGCAATGGTTGACAGACGATTATTTTATTAAAAATATGCAAATGAAATAGTGAAGCTAATTCCTGGATTTATTTATTCGACCTAAAGTACAAAGTCCGCAAACGGACTGGCTTCCCGCCCGAACCCACTCGTGTCGCGAGCGCTCGTTATCCGAACCTCGTAAAACGTCACTTGGTTCCAATGTCGACCGCTGGGTCAGATATTCACAATTTCAACTCGTATCCTTGTTGCGGAGGACCTTTTGTTTAGTTGGTCGGTAACAAGGGGTCGAGCGTCTTCTTCGTGCTCGTAAAACGCTCAACCGACAAGCTTTTTTGTATGTGATGAGAATAGCAAACGAGCGTGCAGTCACACCACCCGCTGCCGCCCGTGGACCGCTGTCGAATAAGACTGGAACCCCATGTCATCGCAGTGAGAAAACCTGAAACGGAAGCTCATCCCAGCTTACAATTCGCGCTGTAGAACAGTTATTGAAACGAGGCAACCTGTCCCCCAGGCGACCCCCCGGCTCCCCCGCGGGGGACTCGGCGCGGGTCCTCCGTCTCGCCTGCGAGGAGGCACTGCGAGACCAGCAGCACCAGGTACTGAACACTGCGGCACATGGCAATGGGAACTCAGAAGTTTCTACACCAAATGTTGGTAAATGTCAGCCAGCCAGCTTCTTCTTTTACAAATAGAGATAACATGTGCAGATCACCCGCTTGGCACAGCTCTGCGAGCGCCTGGCCCAGCCTGGCCCAGCGCGTCCCGGGGGCAGCTCGAGCTCCAGCGACGTGACCTCCAGCAGCCGCAGCTCGGGGGAGCGGTGGCAGGACAGGCGCCGGGTAAGTCGCCAGCAGGCGAAACCGCTCGCTAAGTATTTAAGTTCATTATTAAAATCTAAGGGCGAGACGATACAAGATACCCCCCTACGTTTTTGACTAGATATCCCTAACATACATATAGTATAATACATCAAATAAACACTTAATAACATCTGCACTTGGAAGAATCGTTACAGCAGCCACCGTCGGAGCGCGTCGCTGTCGCCGGCGGAGTCCTGCCGCACGTACCGGCTCATCGTGGCGAAGCTGGACGAGCTGGGCCGGCTGCTGGCCGCGAGACCCCGCCCCCGCCCCCGCGGCCCCCGGGGCCCCTCGTCGCGCTCGGTGTCGGTGCGCGACCAGCTGGTGTCCACCGACCCCGCCGGCGCGGAGGCAAGGAATCTTGTCTTGTCTTACTAATATCTCCCTACTAAGCGGCGTAGTGGTACCGAGCTGCATAGCCGCCGCCGCTTAGTAGCTCGGTCCTAGACGATCAGCGCGTGTTTGTTTCAATTTGAACACAATATGTACCAGGTGGCAGAACCTGTGTACGCACTGTACATTCAGGAACTCACTAAAATTAGGGGTGAGCCCCCAACCAACCCCTCAGTATATTTTAAGGTTGGTTTTTACGAGGTAAATATAGGGGGGGGAGGGGTCCCTTTAAAACGAACCCACAAAGATATTTAGGGGTCCCTTATAAATCAACTGTGCGGTGTAGCAGTTTTGAAGTTTAAGGTTAATATGACCAAACCAATTTAATAAAACGGCAGAAAAGGGCGTCGCGGTGGTGCCGCCCGGCGAACCGCATGCACCACCACCACCTACAGCCTACCTGCTTACAGCCTACCTGCTTACAGTCTACTTGCTTACAGCCTACCTGCTTACAGTCTACTTGCTTACAGCCTACCTGCTTACAGCCTACCTGCTTACAGTCTACCTGCTTACAGTCTACCTGCTTACAGTTTAACGAGCAGGCGAAGTGCTTGCAAGCGCTGCACGACAAGACGCGCCGCGCGGCCTGCCGCCCCCCCGGGGAGCAGAGCGACCCCCCGCACCAGGGGGACCACGAAGAGGGCAACTGTGACAAGTAAGCTACGCAACCAAATTATTTCGTAAAAGTTCGACTTTTAAACCGACACCAATATATACATACAACATTGGTTCCCCTAACCGCTGGCTTTCCAGATTTCCGCGAAATCACTTATTTTGAATAACCGTCTGGACACGCGGACAGACCATTTCATCTATCTTCTGTAATATAAAATATGAAAAGTCTTGTCCTGACTGTCTGACTGACTCATCACATCGCAGACCCTGAACTACTGGAGCTAGAAGCGTGACATTTGGACACGTAGACACGTAGACTCTAATTATTTTCTATTTTCTGCGCCGCTACCGTAAACCTAAACGTAAACTAGTATGGAACATTTTTTTTAAACGTTTGGCGCATCCCTTGATTATTTTCGAGCGCGCGCGCATTATAGCCATCTCACAATTTACGTACATGAAATAGTTGCATCGTGTCATATTAAAGCTCCATAGTCCTCCGTGATTGGTCCGTGGTCCGTCCGCTTCATTTCCAAGTGAGGATCGAGGCATGCTCTTAACCCGCGTGCCGGCCCCCAGGCGCGCGCCGGCGCGGCTGTGCGCGGCGTGCCGGGGCTTCTGGCGCGGCGCGGCGCGCGTGCTGCCGCAGCTGCTGGCTCGCACGAGGCTCTTCTAGCGCCCGCTATGTTGTATTTTTGTACATTGATTCCGAAATAAATAATATTTAGATTTCAACCGCGTTTTATTAACCACGACGAAAAATAAGCAGGTCGCCCCGAACAGCCTCAGAGGCACAGGACCGGCCGGAGTGGTGCCGGTCAGGGGAGGCCTTTGTCCAGCCGTGACTATAAGGTCGCGCGGGAACGCCCACAATAACTAATTGTTCCGACACTTCCGACTATGTAACTTTTGTAATGTGCGGGCGGGGGCAGGGGCGCGTCCCCCCGCAGCCCGCGCTCGGCCCGCCCGCCGTCCTCGCGTCACTTGAGACGTAGTATCCCTATATTGTCTGTGGTCACTGGACTACATGCGCGGGAACTAAGTTATAAAGTTTGGCGCTATACTGAAGGGTGATTTGATACCTGTGGCACGTAAAAAAAATATCAACGCTACACTGGCCGCATCGTGTATTCTTTTAAAAACACATCTGCCCTGACAGAAGTAGAAACAAAGAAATTTTCAGTCATGTCACAATCAAAATTTCCCGTGAAATTAATATAAAAGCATCATGTAGCGAAGCGGCGCTCCCTTCAACAAATATGAAGAAATCTGAGGTCGGCGTGTGGTGGCTGCTCCTGTTCCTACTGTTCCAGGTACCGCCCGGCTCCCGTAGCTCCGACACCCTGCCACGCTCCGAGGGCGAGGTTCTTTATACTTACGTATGTTGCATCAGTGGTTACAGTGGGTGTTGTAAGTTATGTGAATAGCAAACGGTGTAGTTCCACCAACCAGTGCGCTTATGGAGGCGCGAGGGACTGTTAGTAAGTTAGCATGAGGTGTATAGGAATATTAGTTGGTGAGTATCCATCGGTAGACTATGGACGGGGACTTGGAACTGTTAGCGTAAGGTAGGTACTCCTGTTAGTAAATATTAGTAATCGTCCAATTAGTAACTGTCCCAATGGAAGCTGGTCACAGGGGCGTTGCTACCCTGAGGACGGAGGTAGTCGCCTCGGGCATATTGCCGACCGAAACAATTGTAGAAAACAAACATTCCACGCCGGAACGGGTGTCGGCGGTACCGCCCGGGCGAGCCGTACGTACTCGTAGGTTCTATGTAATGTAACCAAAGATGAAAGCTTTGTAACGTGCCGGCAGGTGTGCGGCGCCCTCGCCTGCAAGCGCAAGTCCTCGTGCCGCCCGCCGCGCTGCCCCGGCGGCTGCAAGCCCAAGTACTGGTGAGCCGGCGGCCCACGATGACCTGGGTGAGTTCGAGACCGTGCGCGCCTGGTGTTGTAGAATAGCAAATATCGCGATGCATTCGCTCCGACCACGCGTCGTGCACGTCGCATCGCGCTCGAGCACATTCTAACATTTTCAATGATTGTAGCCTTTCGAAAAATGTGCTTCAATATTATATAAAATACCAATAATTGTTTTCAGCTTTTTTCTCTATCAAAAGCTATGTAGGAATGTAATATGAAAATTAAAGTAGGTATGTCTAAAATGTCAGTAATTATATTCTAGGGCACAGATAATTAGAGATTTGATTATTTACGTTTCGTTTGAATAAGCCACACACGGCTATACTCACGTTGATTTATCGGGATCGCCCTACTAGTTTCGGTCCAATACGTGGGCCTTCTTCGGGAATTACAGAGCGGCGCCTACGCTCGTCGAGTATAGCCGCGGACCCACTTAAATTGAATACGAACACTCACGAATCCTTTAGTAGTAAAATAGTTTAGTTTATAGAATAACCTGTTTCGAGAAAGGGATATTGGTTTTCGAAATCCGCTATCGTTTGGTTTCATTACAAATACGTTTCGCCCGATCTGTACATTACGGTGTCGACAGGCGAGCGCGCTGGCGTGGGCGCTGTGGCTGGTGGCGTCGGCGCTCGGAGCGGGCGCCTGCAAGAAGCGCGTCATATGCCGCCCGCCGCCCGGCGCCTGCCCCGGCTGCGGCCGCCGCTGACCCCCTGCCCGCCCGGGCTGCGGCCGCCGCTGACCCCCTGCCCCAGCCGGCAGACAGGTGCTCCTTTTGCTTTACTTATGTGATGAGAACAGCAAACGAGCATGCAGTCCCCAGCCACTGTTACTTTTAGTATTAGTTAGAATGAATACGAACTCTCACGAATCGGATAGTAGTCAAATGTGTGTATTATTATAGAACAGAATAAAAAGTATATATTTGTCCGTCGCAACACTCGCAACAATCATTCATTGCTTGTGATCTCCGCAGGTTGACGGGTGACCGCCTCCAGCCGGCTCCGAGGAAGTAAACAATAATGATTGCAGTACAAATTTGTAAATAAGATGGTTTTTTTTTGGAGCTGATGTGAGACTAAATAAAAGAAGATATAGCTTTTAAGTATTTTTTTATTTTATCTTAAAATTAGACCACCCCAAACTGCATCAGTAGTTCCTGAAACAATGAAAAGTATTTTTAAACATTTTAATCTCAATTAAAATTCCTTGGTTTGCCGCTGAACCTGATGGTAGGTAGATAGTATCTGATATGCATGCCAATAGTAGGCGTTCACAGTATTTATACAAATATTGTGACCGACTTACATTCAAAAATATACTAAATATAAACAAAAAACAATTACAAAACTATGAAACATTAAAGTTATGAATAATGTTATTAAATAACAATAATAATTGTTATTGCTGCAGAGTACATGACATGCCCCTAATTAAAATTACTTCCAGATTGTTTGAATTGACTGAATGAATCAGCTGTATTCTTGCATAATGAGTTGTATGAATTGCAAGTTCTAACAATTGGGAAGTGAGTCCCAGCATTTCTTCAAGTATGTGTATGCGGGACAGGAAACAGTTTAGTGATATAGTCTGGGTAGGTTATAGGGATCAGATAATTACTCCATTCACTGTTGTATAAAGGTAGAGTCATGCATTTTAAAACACTATTACTAAAGTAATAAATCCCTGACCCCTGCGAGTCGAATTTAGTAGAGCGCCATCCGTGGTGCGATTAATTCCGTTCTACTTCACGCAACGGCACCCACCGTCCAGCATGAGCTGCGATCCACCCTTTGCAGTGTTTTTGAGCTTTAACCACATCCCAGTGCAAACGAAGTTTTAAATTTTATTTATTTGTTGCACCAACAAGATCAGTGTTTATAAGTTCATAAGCCTCACTTGGTAAGTATCCCATCCCGCTTGGTGAGGCGCACAATGCAGTCGTCGGATTCGCCCATGCGGCGGATGGCGCCGCACACCACGTATATCTTGGCGGAGTCGGAGGCGCGGCCCGTCGCCGGGTCCACGTCCGCGATCACCAGCTGCACGGACGCGTGGTCCTTGGCGTGGATCAGCCGGTTGCTGGCCGAGCTGCGGGCAGAACAATGAAATGGAATTACTTTACTGAAGTATTACACCAAAACCTAACTATGGCCAAAACTAGTTCACACCTGGGCCGTGCTTCATTTTGAAACCATGGCATATGCTACACTGGTTCCATTTTCTTATTTATTAATATCAAAACAAATAAAATTAAAATAATTCTATTCTATTTTAAATTTAAATTTTAACATCAACTATAAGGTCACCGGACCAACAAACAACACAGATGCCAACTTCAAAGAATAGTTGATACAAGTAATAAAGGATAGTTATAAATTAAAACAAACTTGTTAAATGTAAAACTATCATATAAAGGCTTAATAAATTATACGATTTTCTATCGTACTAATAATTATAAATGTGAATATTTGTTTGTCTGTTTACTACGCCTTCACGGCTAAACCGTGTTAAACTTCATTGAGTTTTGTAGCGGATGCTTTGCGTCACGGAGTTCATGGGATACTTGTGAACCAAAATATTGATCATAAATGTAACGCCCACGAAGTTGAGGCCACAACTAGTTATCTATATAAATAAAAATGTGAATTCGTTTATTCAAAATCTTAAGTCTCACCGAATTTTAACAAAAAGTGACCTACTATATTTATCTTATTCCTACTTTTAACAGCAGGAATGCAAGACATTCGGGCTTTTTTAACACCTACGCACAACAGCAACAAATCAATCAATAAGTAGAATAACGGCATATTCATAACAATTTGGTGGCAATGTGGCATAAAACATTCGCTCATATTTAACCTAACAAAATACACTCACCATTTCCTCGGGCAGTACAAGTCAACAAATTCTCCAGCGTCGTTCTGCATTTTGATTATCTGAAATAAGGATGCAGCAACTGTTAGAAACTAATTTCAACTATAATTTACGCCAAATATGTATTAAATAGAAATGAATCTAACCTAAACACACGCGCGAATTACAACAGTGACAGACGAAAAAAGACAGATATGTGATGGTTGTCTATTATGTTGCCAGCACGGATTTGTTATTCAAATTTTAAGGTTGTCAGACAAATAAATGTATATCATATCATCCCATTTTCATAGCATAATAATATGTCACGGTACCTACCAAAGAGTATAATAAAATATACAGGAAAGCTACAAACAAAATACGTCACTTTAGTTATCACCACAGACTATAATAGAGATACTATGTTATCACAAACTAATAGGCCCGTTTTGGCACATTGACACAAGTGATGTAAGTAAACAAATAATAACCAAAGAAACTACATCTAAACTAAATATGCACAAAGACAGTCCGAATGCAATGATAATTAAGGTGGACACACACATATTTACCCGAACGGACCCGATAATAGTTAGAATTGAAATCGGGAGCACTCAATACATAGCACGACATTGCCCGACACGACATGTCATGATATTTTCATTTTATTGAATTTTAATATGTTCGCGGTCGCGGCTTCGGTCTATTTTCGGTGAGGTTGTTCAGAAGTGATTTATCCGAATCATTTTATGTAGGACAGCCCTGTTTCTTTTATTTGTTGTACGTGTGCTTGACGGAAAATTTATAATCACCATTATACGTAGTACCCCCATACCCCTATGTTGTCTGTGGTATATACAATTTACTCTGTGGTAGCTGCGAGCGCAGACTTCCAGTAAGTACTTTGTGCAGCTGACTGTACCAACCAATACATCGATGTTAAGCCGCTACCATCGACGATCCATCGCTCTTTAGGGACGATGTTTTATGTATAAACGATGCTTTGTCATATCTAGCACCATTTATAGTATTAGCTGCTTGCTCGCTTCCTCAGTCACACGCGTGCATAATTTATATTTAGCATCTCGCTCTTACTCTCAATCGCTCAACTCTCATCAACGTAGTGCTGCGTATTTCATATGTTTATGTCCTCCTCTGTCTCTCCTATTAAAGCAGATACTTAAGGAATGTGGGATGACATAAAAGGTTTATTTCCTGGGCTTTACAAACTGGCCTGCAGCTCTCTTCACCCATCCGCTGTCGCCCATGACATCGGTGACAAACTTCGAATAGGACCGTAAAAGGAACGGAATGTGTCCAGTTAGTGTGAGATGTTGACAGTAATGCTAGCTGGTAAAGCTCAACGGAATCCCTTCACGAACCCACGTCGTCCGACATTCTGAACACCAGCACTGCAGATTTTCTTTAGTGTTAGTTTTTTCGGTGCCTGACCAGTCCCCTTCAGGACGACAGTCTAACTTAAAGAAGGGCGCCCTGCTCTGCTCCTTTTACTGAAGCTACGTCGGTAACCTTCGAATACTATGTGGCTTCGGCACTTCTTCGGCTGTAC
>DWLO01004282.1:0-10124 GCA_018245335.1 Dalla quadristriga | reverse complement strand
GATGTTTTCCTTCACCGAAAGCAGATGATATTCAATTACTTGATACGCACATAACCTAGAAAAGTCATCGGTGCGTGTCTGGGATTTGAGCCCCGGACCCCCCGAATACGAGGCCGAAGTCTTAACCACTAGGCTATTATCGCTTATTACTAGGCTATTATCGCTTATTGGATTTGGATTGGAGTATACCAGTTGTTAAAATTGCTGTCAAAACATTTAAATAGAAGAACGGCATTACGTGTATGATATGCATACGTATTTCAGTGTTTCGTGTACTCTACTACTCATATTTATGTAAATAACTCACCTCCTTCAAGACGGAATGACACTGTACTATCGTATCCCTGGATTAAATTTATGTTTTCAACGTCAATATTTGTTGAATTCTTATAAAGTCCTTTGTAAATGTTATGGCTAAAAACAGGCGTGGTCGTGTCATCTTTCCTTATTTCGAATATAATTGTAGTAAAGGCTGTGATAGCATTCAACCCAAAAGCACTAATTGTAACAATAATGAAATTGTTGTCTAATATTATATCCTCAGGAAGAGGAGCGCTTAAAGTGATTGAAAGTTTCTGATCAGCGTTTGACAGATTAAAGAAGTCTGCATATTCTGTAAGAGGTATGTTAAATTGTTTTAAATATAAGACATCCAATTTAAAATATTTCTTAAAACAGTACTCATTACTGTTACATCCTTAGCGTTGAATCGAAAGTAGGTACATATAGTAAAGAATACTAACCGCCTGTTATTATAAATTCAAGTTCTAAGCTGTGTCCAATGCTGAGACTGATATCTTCAATAGTTATACTATTGTTTCTTATACTTCCAATGTACGTAGCTTCCTCAAATCTCAGTTCATGTGCTGAAATACGTTATGACACACATTTGGTAACATACTGAAATAAACTTGCTTGCTTTTCAAAACTTGTAAGATATAATTTCACCTGTAGGTAGAGATATCTGGATTGCTGCGTGAGCACCAACAGTCCCGGGCTTTGTAGCTTGCAAAGTCAGAATCAAATTTTGTTTCGGCCAAATTTCAGGCGGAATGGTCCCGCTCAGACTAATCGTCCGACCTTCCAACTTTATTGCAAATAACTCAAAATATTCTAAAATAAACAAAATAGTGTACAGAAGTTGCAGTATTTTCATAAATTATAAGCGGAATTTTAAACAGTTACGCTAACACATGACACAGTTAGTGTTATTGTAGTATTGAAGTAGAATGAGTTGTAGTAAAACTATAATTCTAATATAAAAATTGTTATTTCCTACAACATTTTACAACAAACTTATAAAATGTTTGATCTTTTTTTAATGCTGAAATACAAATTATTACAATAGTGTCTACAATGTTACATGTATCACGAGGTGATTTGATATATCCTTACCTCCGTCTAATGAATACTTTACAGTATCGTCGTGTCCTTGAATAATAACGATTGGTTCTATCATTAATCCTGTTACTGAATAGGTTCCAATATATCTTGTCTTTTGAAATACTGGTGTAATGTGATCTTCTTTGATTATATTCAGTAAAATATTTGTGTCAGCTGTTAAGGCATTTAGTCCTGTGGCACTAAGAGTAAGTATCAGCACACTGTTTTCCAGAACTATGGTTTCAGGTATCTCTGTTTGTAAACTAATTGCTACCTTGTTTTCCACATTCGTCGTAGTAAAATAAGAAGAAAATTCTGCAAAGACAAATTAATCCATGGTGTGAGAAAGATTGCAGATATAATTAAATTATTTATCGAATTGAGGAAAAAGTTTAGTTACCTCCAGAAAGATTAAATCTTACGTCGGCTGCATATCCGAGGCTTAACACTATAGTTTCAAGTGTCACTTCGTTGTTTTCTAAACTGCCGCTATAATAATGAGCTTCAAAACTAAGTTCTCTAGCTGAAATTTGTAGTAAATAGATAGAAGAATAGGTGGGCAACAGTTCACGAAACTGATGAAAAGTCAACAAAGTGAATACGGTGATGAAAATGGATAACATAGTAAATTAAAATTATAGAGATACTTACTTTTGTTTGTAGACCTGTAAATTCACATACGAGTAAAATAACTAAATAAGGTTGTGGTTTTCGTTCTTTGGTATATCGTTAGGAAAGGTAATCTTAACTACATTCATAGGACGAAAAAAATCATAGTTAAATTTAGGCCATAATTACCGTATTGTTATAGCCATTTACTTACCTAAATAATACTTACCCCCTAATAAATATAAAGGATGACAAAAGCTGAGAGAATAACTGATATTATTCCAACAGAATATACGTACTTACCTACCTACTGGGAAAAGAAGAAGCAAATCTTTTGGCGGTCTTACTTACTTTCGTATCTTTTGTATTTTCAAACCAAACAAAACTTTCACCTCTTTTATAGAGTAGCAGCCATGCTAAGCCAAAGAACAAGAACAAGTTGCCAGAACCCATGTTTCGCTCTTAAATGCATCATTATGGCTATGGGACAGATGGTCATAGATATAAACAAAGGCCATAGCTATAGACAAGCCTTTGAGGATATTATGGAGAACTCTCAAGAATGCAGGCTTTCCGTTAATGCTAGTGATATTTGATTGCTTAAAATATACGTAACTTCAAAAGGTCATAAATGGGCGCCGATGATTCAAGCCTATACACCTCCCACTCAGCGATCACCGATTACAAGAATAACTATTAAACACGGTTTTAGTCACTGTATCCCCAATTTAACACGCCAAACCGAGCTTATAACCAAGGCCTTTGTTATACGAACCAGTGGTGTCCATCATATCCAAACGGTCACTTGAAAGGGTGCGTGCGTGCGAAGAGATACTGTTGATTGGCAATTCCGACCCGATTTCACATTTTTTTCCAAACACTTGTGCGGGACGGATGAAGGCCATGTCTCATCCATCCTGCACGCCGTTATTAAAACTCTGATCACTTTTAACAGCGTTAATACGTTTTGCATCTAGTATTTTATCAGAAAATAGGCGAAAACTGCGTGAAAACTAGGTAAAAGTAAAAATTTAAATTTGGGCATGTAAGTTTGATAGGTATGCCCGCATTTTCTAGGTTGAATTTGCTATTTGGGTGAAAATATTTGATTAGATTAACTAAAAATAACGCGGGAATAGCTATATTATTGTATAGTAGCGGTTGGTCAATAATAATTATAGGAAATTTGAAAAACAAGAACTGTGTATTATTTATTGTTAATTTATGTTAATGTTAATTGTTAGTTTATTTTATTTATTATTTATCCCTGATAGTGTTATCTCGTTGAATCATGATGTAACACACAAATGGGGCATTTTGTCACAGCATTGACTTATTTTTGGTTAGCCTAATGGTGAACTGGTAGAGAATGCATGGCGCATTAAGCATTACGCTCGACTTTTTTTCCTTTTTATGTTATAGGTTATAATTCGGTTCAATAAAGTTAAATAAAAACTGAAACGCATAAAATATGTTACTGAATGTAACAACATTTATTTATTTTTATGTATTTTATTTGTCATGATTATAATTTCAGTTCTGAAAGGATACCGACTCGTTTAAGCTGGCTGCAAGGTATGCCGATATAATATACGTTATTAACAGGGCTATAGGAATACCTCATAACACACACTCTCACATCACTCTAGTCTTGTGAGAGCCCATGAAACTGACGAGAGCTTTTATTTAGGGTCAAGTGATTTCTTAGAAAGGAGGACATTCGAATGATAAAGATTACGTTTCTGCCTATTATATCGATACTATACTCGCAACAGTATATAAATAGATACATATACGTATTACAAAATGAGCAATACAAAGACTCATTTAAGACGTAAATTATAAAAATATTTCCATATTTAGTCACAGGTTTTTAATTAAAATAATTTTAACATTGCCACCCATTAAAGCTTGATAGCTTTACCACTTTGCTATACTATCGCATATCATGGTTAAGATGTGGCCTACTATGGATATTAGAACTTTTTGGAGTTAAGGTTTTTTTTAAGAAACTTAACATTACTTTAACGGTGAACATTGTGGAAGCCTGCATGGCTGCGAGTCCCAGTCCTGTGGCCATAATTCTTCTTATCTAACGATTAGACTCGTGGAGGAGATAAGATGAGAATGTTGACTTATATTTCTATCATTACATAAACTATTATAATAAAGCACAGTTTCAACAAAATAATCGTTTAAAGTGTCTCACATTTCAGCATACTGAGTATTGCTGCATATAAAGCACTTACCTGCGGGTAAATTTATGTACACTGCAGTATTAGCGCCCACAGTTCTCGGTTTTGTAGCTTCCACGGTTATCAGTAGAGACCCCTCCGACCAGAGTTGCTCAGGAATAGTGGCGCTCAATTTCATAATGGCACCATTTTGGTCCTTTTCAAAGTAATTGGAATGTTCTGAAACGATTTATTATAAAAAATCAAATAATGGAAAGCAAGATAACAATGCACATGTAACAATGTTATGTACATTTTAATTACTGTATAGGTATTCCTGAACGATTGTTGCGATAATAACAGAAAATGAACCTCATAGGATCAGACTCCTTGAGCCAGGTGATCTGAACTGACGCCTGGGATGACGGATAAAAAAATATTCCCTGGTCTTGCTCGTTATTTGCGACATTATACAAGAATGCCAACCACGGTGCTACAAAGGTGCTACATAGGGAATTTTAATACCGGAATATGATGGTATAAGCTTTTGTAATAATTATTATTATGATTTTATATCTCACTGCTATTTAATATTTACGGTGTTTCTTACCTCCTTTTAAATTAATTTCAACAGTATCATCATATCCCCTACTCAATATGATAGACTCTATTACGAGTCCAGTATCCGGATGATAATTTCCACTGTACGCTGTTTTTTCAAAAATGGGGGTAATGTAGTCATCTTTTATTATTTCTAGGACAATGGTTGTAGAGGCTGTTCTATTACGGTTTGTGAAAGCGATAACTTCCAGGGCTAAAAAGTTGTTTTCTCGGATCACCATTGTCGGCAGAGGATTCATTGATAGTGTGACCATATTGCCTTGCCTGCTTGTAGTAAAGTAAGATGCGTATTCTGAAATCAAATCGAGCGACGTGATGCTTAGACCGAAATGGTTTCACAATCTGAGGGTTTAATACAAAACTGTTTACTGAACATACATTAAGTTTGGAGGTTTCATTTTATTTTAAACCCTTGGATTGAAGCAAATTGGTAGATAAGGCACACTCATACATTTCGTTACAGAAAAGTGGGTTAGATGGACCTACACGTAAACATATCCAGACAGTTGCAATTCATGTACAATACATGAATTGCATGATACGCACATTTAATAACAAAAAACAGGGATAGTGAGACGTACTCTATATAAAATCTGCTATGTTGTCGTATCGCGTGCGAACAAAACCATGCTTCGTGAGCTACTAAATGAAACCTGTGACCTCGGTCATAGGCAGGCGCGATAGGCATGTTTTGTATCTCTCTTTTTGAATGTAAGTTTAAACCCTTCAATTCAGTTGAAATATTGTAAATATTTATTTAGGTGTAGTGCTTCATAAATAAACGAAGCAAGCTTAAGTTGGCACAGACCGTTAATTGGCTCGGGCTCGTGACTGAGGATCATGAACATTCGAATGCTCCGGAGAAAAATCTCTCTACGAGAAACAAACTACAAATAAACGAGTGGCAGTAATACATTGTCATTCCTATTGTATTGGAGATTTTCCGTCAGCATTGGGTGAATATATTTGAACAATCTCATTATTTGCACACGTAGCCTACTAAAAATGTACGAAATCATGTTGTACTGTTTACCACATTTGTTCTAAAAAGAACACGTTTACGCCATAAACGTGTGGCTATTATACTCTTTAAAATTATGTATTAAAGAATTAACGTAATTTATGGCAGATTTTTTTACAATAGAAGGTTAAATCTCATTTATTTACACATAGGATTTATTCATCTTTAAAAAAACCAGGCAGTAATAAGCAACTAATAATAATAAATAGCAATAATAATATTGATAAAATTGTAACTTACCACTGATGATACTGATATTCAGTATGTCGTCATATCCTTCGTTTAATGTTAAATTTGGTGTTTTTAAAACATTGTCTTCAATTTTTCCTTCATAAAGGGTGGATTCGAATTTCAAAATGATCCCTGGAAATAGAATTACTTATTAAAATATTACCACCTAATTATACAAATATTAAGTGTAGCAATAAATATATGGAATTGTAACTAATTGTAATTAATTTGCCTGTAAAATAACCATTTGCCTGACACTAGCTCATTTTCTTGCCTAGGAATATAACATAATGTCCTCCCTAATAAAATTGGAGACGTATGCTACATTAGCATTATAGTACCTGGAAGTACTTTATACTTTTATACAAGAGAGTAAAAAAAGAAAAATTACTACATACTACATAAATATTTATTAGAAATATTTAGAGATAACTAGAGTTTACCCGCGGCTCCACTCGCGTATATTTCCCACATCTATGCCACAAATACCATACATTTGAAACATGGTCAATTTCACATTTTTGTAATATTAGTAAGGCTAAGGACTTTAAATGAAAACATATGAATGACTCAAAGGGTAAAATACTAACTATAATAATAGATATCACTGGCAAATAATGTTTTGATTTGGTTTTTTCTCACTCCGGAAGCTTGCGAGATCAAAGCGCCAAGAAGAAACAAAATTCGAAAGACAAATGTGAATGTAACACATAGTAAATAAAAGACTATATTGCTCTACTTATATTCGTAAACCTTATTGTTTTTACCCTTTTACATTTCCCAATTGTCTTGAAAAGCCAAGGTCTTCGTGACCTCATAAAGTCACCCTAATGCAGGCAAAACGTGCACGGAAAAAACAACAGGTGGAGCCGTGATTAATATTTAAATGCGTATGTTAACACATAATCAGAACTTTATAGTTAATTTGAAAAACAAGGCGATTCTGAACTCACTGTCAATTTTCGTTGAAAAATTGAGCATTTTACGACTTACCAGAAAAAAAGACCTTCATAATAGTTAAACAAAATTTCGTGATAATATAAAACAATTCCTCGACAAGGGCAAAACCAAATTACCTTCAGGCAAAAATATAACAACTGTAGCAGAGGCTTCACTTGTAAATTCGCGTTGCGCTGTGACGACAAGCAATATTTGCGACTCAGAAATATCTTCAGGTAAAGGAGATTTTACTCGGAATGAAAGCTGGTTGCTATTGTCAACGAGATCAAAGTAGTCTGCATACTCTGTAACATAAATTTTTCGTTAGCCAAACTTTATTGTTGTCTAAGCAACGGCTTGTCATCTTTATTATATTTTAACTTAGCTCAAAGAGTGCAGTTATGGTGCATCCCACACCGCAGTTACCTTTTGTGTTATTGGGTAACGTTTTAGAAACAACATTGTGTAACATTCTGTAACTTTTGCGGCCAATTGTGTATATTTGTGTTATGGTACCCATCTCATCCCTACTAATAGAAACTAACAACATAAAACTTATGGAAACATTTAAATACATCAAAAATACTTTTGGCAACAAATAGGAGAACGTGGCAATATCTAGAAATTTTAGTCACCTACCTCTTTACAGGCCTAATTTAGCAAAAATATGCGAAAATTATGCCCATTAATCCAAAAAACTACCGAGCCAACATTTAAAAAAGTTAAGGAATATAGGTCATCATTTATAATATCCAGTCTTTACTTATAATTTACAGCAAACACAGAAATCCCAAATTCTTATATTCCCACGGAAAAACAGGAACATTGAACAAAACATTGTATGAAACCCTTTCCACTCGATTCCGGCTCGCACTTGGACAGTTTTATTTCTATAAGTAACGGTAATGACAAATTGAAGATATAACTAAAAAGTTACCTCCTATAATATCAAATTTTACTTCCTCATCGTAGCCTTGCCGTAAGCTAATATATTGCCGTAAAACGATATCGTGGTCTTCGGTGTAATCCGCCTTATAAAATGCTTCAGAGAAAATTGGTTGGTCTGGTAATCTGAATGCGTTGTCTGCCAGGATGTTGACTGTCGCAATACTCGTGTGGGGTTCATCATTTGTAAGATCCACATCCTGTTTTATTAAAACCGTTATAGAAGTGGAAGTTATAGCAGCGAAATTTTATATTACGTTATTTTATATTATACTGGCTATAACGCAGATTCTACTAGATAATAGAATGCCCGTTATAACTAGTATAAGCCTGCGTAGTACTTGATATACGCCGACTTTTTATTATATATATTATTATATTGATAGTTCCAAAGATTTTAATAATTTAGATGCAAGGCATTACTTTTTAAGACTAAATACATAATTATGAAAGATTAATTTGAATAAACGTACCGTAGCACTTATTTCTAACGATAAAGATTCGGGTAGAGATCTTATTAGTGTTTTGGTTCTTATAAAAGCTCCAAACTCTTTTGGTTGAGTTTGACCATGATTTACGATTTCAAAATACGGGTTATCCTGTATACTAAAATCTATTCCTGTTGTTGTGAGGTCTATATCTCTCACAATCATATATTCACAACCACTGACTCTGAATCCTGGTGCTACTGGTAATGCCAAAGGAAAGTCATAAGAGTCCGTCGGTTTAAACAAGGGAGCATGGTTATTAGTGTCCTCTATATTAAACACGAACGCCTGAAAATATACAAATATTTTACAAAAATATTAAGAAAAATATATATTAATACCTGAAAAAAATATTTATATTTTATATTTATTGTACCAAACTACCTACTCATTATAATTCTTGTGAATACTGAATTAAATAAATATTGATTGATAACAGCTACGAACTACTAAACTACGAAATGGAATATATTGAATACTCTGACTCTTTTATTTATCTTTTCTTGTTTTTTTCTTTTTTTCTTCTGTATAAAGTATTTTTTATGTATGATATTTAGGTTTAGTTATGTATTCAGTCTGTATTATTCAGTCAGTATGTATTAATTTATGTCAGATGGCCCACGCCAGCGATAAGTTGCAATGAATCGGACTCACCAAGGGTCTAGTGCTGCCTCCGGCGCATCTAAAGATGATTGTACACCTTATTGATAGTAGGGTCTCATATTCCTCGTATTCAACAAACGCGTCAGTAGCTGTGACCATGAATACTGAATCTGCGTGCGTTATTTCTAAATAGGCCCCGCCGCGGTTAAGTCCGTCGCCGAAATCGGTGCCATCAATCGCTGTAATTAAGGTATAAAATGAAATCCCTATGTTGTGCTTGTGATTGCAGACACACAAATGAAACATCACTAACAAAGGTGATCTGATAGGTGAACCCGGTAGAACCACCGCTACACCCATTTCTGCCGTGAAATAATTGTTTCTCAACAATTGTGGTTCGGTCGGACAGGTGTGGATGCCGGCTTCACTCATACAAGAGGCGACCACTTTAGTCCTCAAGGGTAGCAACGCATCTGTGTCCAGCTTCGATCAGGACCATTACTAACCACTACTAACCAGACGATCACTAATACCGACTAACAGGACTTACAGTCACTAACAGTCCTTTCTCCCATAGTCGCTATACTAACGAATACTAACCAACTAACATTCCTATTAACATCTCACACTAACTGGACTTCCTCGTACATCCCCAGTTCCGTTTACGGTCGTATTCGAGGTTTTGTCACAGATGTCATGGGCGGCAGCGGATGGATGGAGCTGTATGATCGTTTGCGTGTGCTTGTAGTGGATTAATGATCAGTCGTGACGTTGATGACTCATTAAAATAAATTTTATATCTTACGTATCTTACATTGACGTACACACACTATCTCAGTATATTGTGATTGTGTTTAAAACTCTTTGTGACTCAAAATAAATGTGTACTTTGAAAATGTTGAATAATAATGCGTATCCAGCATGTCTCGACACTGCTAAGGACTCGTGTTAACCTGAACCTTTCTTCTTTTGAATTCGATAAATGTAACAAAATCATGTTAAAATCTTAGCATAATAATATAGCGTGTAATTGTGAAAGTGTGTTGTGTCAATTTAAATTCCACGATTACCTTCTATATCTGTCGTTCTTCGGCTAATAATGAGTGCTCT
>DWLO01004281.1:0-10127 GCA_018245335.1 Dalla quadristriga | reverse complement strand
TTGAAAAACAATAATTTCACGGCAGAAATTGGTGTGGCCGTGGTACCGTTAAACCTACCACCTGTTCAAAATACCGCCTCAAATTTTCTTCTTTTCTAGCTCTACCACCAACCAACCCAACCAACCAACCAATATTACCCTACCTAACCCTAAACCTACCTTCAAAGAAGCGGCGACGACGGGTGGGGGTGGCGCGTTGGAGAACAGGTACGGCCGCGACACGTTCCTCAGCAGCGTGATCAGCTCCCGAGGCCCCGTGGTGTAGCCGCCGGCCGAGCCGCTCACGGCTTTCCCGAGCGTCGAGCAGATGATGTCCGCTGCACCCATCACACCGCAATACTCTTCTGTACCCCTGGATACAAGACGAGGGTGCAAAAGGTGTTCAAGTCCGTATGGCTACCTGTGAGCGGTCACTCTGAGCCCTGAAGCGTGTTGTACCACGATGTTCCAGCGCGGATTAGTGGAGTAGTGGCAATAATTAGGCCTTTGAAAATCTTATTCATACCAATAAATAAAATTGGAGTGTCTATCTGTGACATTGAAGTTAAGGTCAATAACTAAATGGAATATGCTATTTATATGACACTTAAACGTAATCATTCATTTTTAGAATTAGATAGAATTACAATTAGATTTTTTTGTCTGTCTGTCTTTCTGCGTTTTTTGTCACAAATAGGCTCCGAAACCGCTGCAAAGATTTTGATGACATCTTCAGAGATTGTAAAGGATACACAAGCTTGGATACACACGTATGGATCTCAAACGGCTTTATAATTATTATAGTCCTTAGCGTCTGATTTACAACATCCTTCTTTTCACACTCAATTCACTCGGACTAAATCAAGCTCTCTCTAGTACTTAATAACGAACGATTATCTAACGACAAGAAATGAGATCGTCTCCAAAGCATGGACTCGCTCATTTAATTTTGCCACTATCACCATCCAACTTCTGACCATACCGAGGGCGTCTTCATCAATAACGAATTACAAAAGCCGCGTGGCTATGAGCGGTCCACGCAGCACCACCTGCAAGAACCTTTAGACTATAGTAAATTGTATTCAAACGTACCGCCCAGTTTCTCCAAAGAAACCGGTGGCATGGCTGTCGTCGACGCAGAGCAGCGCTCGGTACTTGTCGGCGAGGGTCCGCAGCCCTTCGATGGGCGCCACCGTGCCGTCCATCGAGAACACGCCGTCCGTCACGATCAGTTTGATGCGCGCTTCACTGTGCGCTAGCAGGTGCTCCAGTTCTAAACCGGTATTAAAACAATATTTGAGGTCAACGCGTTCGGCGCGTCCACGAACGCAAAGAACAACCCATTAGGACTTAATACATATTAACAGGGTATGGGTCTCGATATTGAGGACGATCGTACTCCGCCACGCTGCTCTCTTATGAATTAGTAATAGAGTACCGCGGCGGTTGGAAGGTGACTAGGTATACTGACTCCATCTCAGTAAATCGACTATCGCATCTCAGTTAGAAATGAGTGTCGTACCTGCCGAGCGGAGTGTCTCGGGTTCAATTGCTGGTCATGCATTTGAGATACAGAGACGTGTACCTACCTAGTGTTGCGTATTTTGTTGTCAGGGTCTTGTTGTTTGTGAAGTTTTAAGCCATCTGCGGCCGAGGGATTAATGCGGGTATGTGTGCGATCGTTAAGTGTAATTACCACTAAGATCTCTGTGTGGATAGCGGAACTTGTGCGCCTTGCACAGCCTGATGCCGTCGATGATGGACGCGTGGTTGAGAGTGTCGGAGAACACGGCGTCTTCTGGCGCCAGCATGGACTCGAAGAGGCCCGCGTTCGCATCGAAGCAGGACCCGTACAGGATGGTGTCCTCCCGTCCGTGGAACTTAGAGAGGCGCTGTTCCAATTCCTAGGCAATAGATCACGAACATGTACGTCACTGTAATGAAACGATTATGGTCTAGACCTAGAGTTGGAGACCAGACCCATTTGCAGGAAATGAGCTGTATGGATCGTTTACTACTACCTACTTATTGCTACATACTTACTCCATTACTACCTTCAGTAAGAATATTAGTTTAATATTATAATTATTGCAGACACTAATATATAATTAAGATATACTTAAGATACTTAAAGTCACGTAAATACTAGTACGTACAACAACACATAAAGAAAGACAAACCTTGTGTAAGATTTGCGTCCCACAGATGAATCTAACGGAGCTGAGGCCCGCGCCATACTTCTTGAGACCTTCCCGCGCTGCTTCCACAACTTCTGGATGGTTCTGTCCAAATCAACCCAAATTTATCATTTTAAATAGACTCTTACATGAATGTAAAAAGTATTTTAGTACTTTTAAGTGTGTTTTGAATGAAAATACTTACAGATAAACCCAGATAGTTATTAGCGCAGAAATTTAAAAACTCTCCCTCGGCACCTTGAACTCTCACCTGTGTAAGAGACAGAAAATTTGACAAAAAAATTGGACATCTGTGACAAACTACGAATATTGCCTATTGTGCGAGGGACTGTTAATAAGTTAGTCCTGTTAGTATTAGATGTAACATCATCCACAAACACACTCGGCGACAGATACGTGAAACATCAGGAATGACCTTTGCCGACCTTGAACAATAATTTTCACATACATATTAGTAGAGCCTAGTAATGTAGAGCTAAGTAGGTGTAGGTATATTTGATAAGCGATTTAAAAACAAAAAGAATGAATCTCAATGTGGGCGCCTCTTCTTCTAAAGTTTAGAATCTAAAGTAAATCATATCTACCATGTCTGTTGTGTGGTATGGACGGTGAAATGCGCATGATCTTTCCCTACTGGAATTAATAAATAATTAATTTTTCTTTCGTTTCTTTCCTTTTTTTTTATATGGTACGTAGCTTGGTCCAATTTCATAATATAAGCAATAATTTGCATATAACAGAAAACGGTATTGTAGCTACAGTGTTCTGCATTACCGATATACCGCAAGAGGCTGATTACGTCATTACGAAATCATACACGACACCAAACTTGTTCTTCATGCTTGATTCTATATTCAACTAACTTTAGACTGCGGTTTCATTTAAATTCCTACAAAATATACATGTTTATATATGAAGGTATGCATGCATGTTTGTATGTATGTGTAGTGTAATATAATAATTAATTTTATATGTCCTTGTATATTAAGTAAACTTTTTTTTAACTTTATTACCCCTACGCGACTACAGGGCACGAGTGAACGCTAAAGTAGTAGTAGCTAGTTAGGATTATTACCTACTAATATAAAATAAATTATACTTATCCGAGAATCATTATTGACTTTAACTTCTTCGGCTTTTAAATTAAGTAAACACTTAAGATATCTCCTTGTTGACGTACCCTAGTGTCCTGCGGGGAAGTGATAACCCTCTCGTGTTTCCAGGTCTTCGCTTTCTTGATCTCCTGCAGCCGATCATCCAGCACTTCGCGGAGGCGCGACACGCCTGCGCGCTCTTTCCCTCTCAGTTCATGCATGTGACGGATTTGCTGCCCATTGTAAACTGGAAAATTGCATCAAATTATTAGTATAATAATAAAAGCCTTCAGTTTATTACATTTAAATTAACTTTTGACTCGACCTCCCTGCCTGTGTGCCTCTTTTGACAAAGGCCTCCTCCAACTATGACCATTTTTGTCTTTCTCCAGCTACCTTTGTCAATGTTCCACCTTTACCTCATCAACCCATCTTTTTGATGCCCTGCCTCGCTTGCTTTGTCTGTGTCCTGTGTAACTTATGCCCCTTATGCCAGTTAAATATTCTTAAAACTGGGCAAAAACATAAAAAGAACAAAATTGTTCATGTTGCTGAGGAGTTCATAGGAGGCTAGCAAACCTGTTTTAAAACATAGTCCAATTTAAGCATATTTTAACCTATATTCAAAATGAACACTGTGTCTGTATCAGCACTGTCATAGCAACAGCCTTTCCCTTATCTAACTTTGTTTTGTAATGTAGGTAAAACAAGGTCCTATGCATAAGATTAATCAAAATGCCAGCATTGTCTGCTTTAAATTCATTCTGTATAGGTAAACAAACTATCTTAGTCCTCGTACTAGTGTCGCCAGCTCAGATTACATGTAATCACTGTACCCAAGGCCTCTTCCGTTCAGGCAAGGTATTTACCTGTCATTGTTGCTAATTTACGAAAACATTGAATAGTCCACTCGTTTGCCTTGTTACTGAAATACCAGTTATAACAGTTCGTTTATTCATTTTTCTTACAAAGTTACGTTTAGGGTTTCATTCAAAATGGAGTTGACCAATTTTACATTTATCGAAGATATAATAATATGCTAACAAAGTTAATTAGTATTCAGCTAACCGGCATTTTGAATGGAATGGAATAATTCCTATTCAGTCTTCGATCTTTTAGCACTTAATGTAGAGATCTATTTATTCTGTGACCAATAGTTATTTTAATGAAATCTTTTGAGTAGCACTGGATGTAAATTTAGCAAAGATTTACTTGAACAATATTCGCACAGGAGTTAGTCACTCTAGCACACCTGATAAGGTTCATTAACCGGCTCTTGAATGGATTTAGTAATTAAACAGTTTCGCATGGAAATCACTTCTCGATCACATCGTTGCTGCTATGTTTGTGAAATACATTGTTTAATTTTAAAGGATATAAAGCAGATTGCACGAAGCAGAATAAGGCAAGAAATATTTTACCTGTGCGCAGGAGTTGAGACCGTAGCGCCATCGCGTCGAATGACGGCGGAGGCGCGGCGCGGCGGCGCTGCGACTTTAGCAGACCAGTCACGCAAGATTCTGTCTGTTCACGATTCACTGTTTGGGATACAAGTGGCTTACTTATCCGCATTCGGTCACTTGTTTGTTTATGTATTCAATCACCCGAAAATTTCGCCCATATGGCTTTGCTCAATGTTTAGATTTCGCATCTTGTACTTCATATTCTTACTTTAGATATTGTGGCTATTAAGAGATAGTTTAGGTGTTGTGTTTCAGTAGGTACTGTGTGTTTTCTCTTTGCTTTGATACTTATCTTTGTAGGTATTAACTTACTTATTCTTACCATGTATTTCTCAGTTTAACATTGTACGCTTGCAAGATATTTTTCTTTCGAGATACGTATTGCAATTTTTAGTAGGTATTTGACAACATTATATAATTATTTTACAAATTATGACGATCAATTCGAACATGCAGATTCAGGTACAAATATTTTTAGTACTATTAACTACCTGGATCAAAGTAATAATCTGTGCCGTATTATTTTTCACTATTGCTTATTACTATACATCTAGATTCGTAGATGTAAATGTAAGGTTCCAGTGTAACATCTCCAAGTCAATTAGTCCTTCAGTGACCTTCAGGACCATGATATTCGTCTAACCATTGTAATGATATCAAACTCATCCGGACTAAAAAATATGACTGTATTTATTATTTACCGCTTATTTTGAATTTTAAAGGTGTTTATAGATTTAAATCTAATAAAACAAATGTAATTAATTGCAATACTTTAATAATTATCATAGAAATATACAATAATAAAATATTAAATAACCCGACCGCTACCAATGTGCTGTGCGAACATATGCGAACAATGCCGTCCACAAGCAAATTGTTTTAAAAATAGGTATTTAGGAAGTAGATGTGATAAAGGATAAGAATAAAGATTTAACTAGATACCTGCGATCATAAAATAATTAATCCAGTATCAGACATGCAAGAAACAGAAACTTAAACAGATTTAACAGATCCTGACTGGGTCCATTTCTGTTTTTTGCTTAAAATATTAAGCTTTGATTTGGATTTTGAAGATCCTTTATGAAGCGTCATGAGAGATAGATTGGGATTAGAAGTACCCAGAGACAAATTGTAAAGAAGCCAAAAAGTGTACCTAAAGGATTTTTGAGAGGATGGAAAAAGTCGGCCAAGAAGTGCTGAGAGAGTTTTCGTGGAGTTAAAAGATCCGTTGTAAAATATGAGCAGAATTAAAAAAAAAAATTATATAAGGTTGGAGAAAATACCCACTTATTCTTATTTAATCTCTAACGTCGTTCCCATTTTCCAGCGATGGCAAGACAAGTAACATTATAATATAACCCATAATTGACCCATAATATTGTGATATTCCTGGTAAACCGTGTTCGTAGGCACCATTATACCAATTTACGTATTGACTGCAACCACCGAAGACTTCCGTACGTGACACCATAATCTGTACAAAAATATACTTTTTAAAGTTCGACAGTCGTAACATACGTTTCAACGAGTTTAAGAAGCATTAAATAGATGCTGAGAAAGGAGATTTGTATGAACTTAGGTATGAACAAGATCCACGATTTCGCTGCAATTAGCGATTTAGTTTAGAGGACGAGGAGTATAATTCGATTTGGACTGAAAGAGGCAAGTAAATAAAATAAAATATGTAATCATCATCATCACAACCTACTACTGAACACGGGTCTCTTCTCAGAATGAGAAGGGTTTATGCCATAGTCCACCGCGCTGGCCAAGTGCGTGTTGGCAGACTTCACACGCCTTTGAGCTCAGGCATGCAGGTAGCCAATTACTTAGAAATGTCATATATAGATAGTTATCATCGCTCAAAATCGGCATGTAGTACCTAATAGAAAAGTAGTATACGATCTCGACGAGGCTGAGGAAGGAGAATCCCACGAAGAGGCCCATGATGCCGCCGCAGTTGGCCAGGAAGTCCACGTGGCCGTACAGCTCCGAGCGCCGTAGCGACGTGAATTGCTCCTCGATGAAGTAGATCACGAGACCGGACGGTATGCGCCTGCAAATTGTATTTTAAGAAAGGATGAAAGGCCGTACTTTGCGGAAATCAATTGCTTTAGAGTCACATTAAATTTACTTTACAACAATTTGCGAGCAAAATGTATGATGGCGTATACTTTATATAGCACCCTCCCATGTGTGAAAACATGCACATGATTTTTTTTTTAAATAAACCAACATTCATTTCTCTACCAACACTTGCGTCGCCCCAAAACAGGGCATCGTCGACAGTCAATCGCAAAATAATATTATGTATTTAAATACCATCCATTAGCGATATCCGCGTTTCGGTCGAGCTTGAAACTAGGAAGGTCGTACACAGCCTGCGACACCTCCGCCTCATATTTGAGCTCCGTGCAGCCTTGCAGACAGTCGCACAGCTGCACTTCTTGCATTGATTCCGGACTCAAGGAAGATTTAGAAAGCGACAGCTCTTCTACAAAATAAAGTATTATAAGCACACGCTTTTCAACTAATCTCAGTCAACTACCACACCTCAAAAGACCTCAAATGTGAGCGGATTGGTCGCTGAGCTGAGTTGCTGCTTCGCAATCACCTTGAAAGGTTCATCAAGAGAAAGGAAGTGGAAGGAAGGAGGAACGGTGTCGGTCGTTTCGTTCATACGAGCTAGAACTTTAGATCTTAAGTCGTATTATTTCAATGTATTCACCTTCGGAGTTAAAAGACTTAACTGGTCCAGAATAACCCATTGCAAACAAGACATGAATATATGTTTCCAGTGAAAAAAAAACATACCCAAAGCTTTGCGAAAGCATTTCCGTTTTCCTCCACCGCACACTTTAGTCTCTGGACCATCTAGAAATTACACATAAATTTGTTATTCGAAAGATTCTGTTCATGTGTAGGTTTGTATGTGACCTGTGATTTTTATAAGTTTGAACAAACCTACGACTAAGTTAAAAAAAAGTTCGTTCGAAGTTCTATATTTTTTCTCAAGCACAATACCAACCCAAATAATCATGCATAGACCTAAAGTTAGTGATGATATGTGACCCATATTAGATGATGGTTGTAAAGTTGCCTGTAAAATAGAACTGGATCTTACGGGGCATGTAGAGCGGCACGCAGCCACACCGCAGCGCCGTGTGGTTGGAGGAGCACTCCAGCTCGCAGTTTCTCTGGGTGTAGGTGCGGAAGAACCGCAGGTACCTCTCATTCGGAAAGTAGCACTGACGCCTGTTTGAATACCAATTCATACCTTTAAGAAAAGCTAGACTAGTTATTAAGTATGCGTCTTAAAAGCTGAATACACCCATGGCTAAGTATAATATATGTTTAAGTTATCAGTCTGCTTATAGGAGACAACCATAAACAAAGTGTCATACAAACTTCTGAGGAGAATAATTTCGCAAGCCCTCCGATGTGTCCATCACCGAGGGTAGGATCGCGGCTGTCAACTGGCGCTGGATTGGAAGCCGGAAGAAATTCTGCCCCATGGTCGGTAGCTCAGCTGGATTGTGCAGCCACACCTAGTAGCATATTACAGAGTTGATTACAGAATCAACAGATGTTCGTACAGACGAACATCTATATGGTGGTCAATCCGTCCCGCCCATAGCGTTACCCGCGTAAAATTAGCTATTTCTATACTTACGGTTAGTTGGTTTTTGGGTACTTGGTACGTAATAGTACGTATGCCGTCGTATGCTATTGTATTGTATGGTATATAGAGCACATTCTTTAGTTATATATATTTTCTTTAGTATATTTGAAGAAAATCTTTAAAGAAATGTACCTTGAAGCCAGGCAGCGGCCCCCGACATAATGGGTCCAAATCCCTGATATCAGTTAGTAAAATCACTTCAAAATCTGCGTCACCATAACTCTAAAATAAAAAAAAATTAGTGAAATTCAGCTTTTGCATATAACCTTGTAGTACACACAACAGTACAGTACAGTTTTTTAAGGTGGTAGAACTTGTATGTATATGGTACGCCCGAGGCGCTACCACGGCCACACTAATTTCTGCTGTGCTATAATTGTTTTTCAACAATTGTGTTCTGTTCAGAAAGGTGACGATGCCGGTGATAGGTGCAAAAGGCGACCACCTGAGTCCTCAGGGATAGCAACGCAACTGTGACCAGCTTCGAATAGGACAAAATACTTACGATTAATAACTGAACAATTACTTATATTTAGTAACAGGACTGACTCTCACAGTCCTATTACTAACCATTAATAGCCAACTATTATTCCTATGAACACCTAACACTGACAGAAGTAACTAATAGTCCCTTGTATAGTTTCCGAGGTTTGTTACAGATGTCCATGGGCTTCAGTGGTTGGTGGAACTGCATGTTCGTTGATACCGGTCCGGTCCTGACCTGACAAATCTGACCTGTTCGGTCCTGACAAATGTAAATGTACCTACTTACTGGACCTCGCAGAGGGTATGTGTGGACCGTTGCGTCTGGAGGATATCCTTGCTCAACAGTCCACTGAGTCTTATTCTTGCCCGCTATGTGATAATAGTCTTCATGCATGCTGGAAATATCTGAGTAAATTAGTAAATAAGATTTCTTCTATACAGAGCCAAGCCAAGTTCTTACATGACTTACATAACTTTTTATATTATTGACTGACATTGATTGGGTGAAGATAAAATTATTCATACTTCTCAGTTCTGAACATCTGGTCAGCAGAGAGCATGTTGAATGTGAAGCAGTAGCCGTCCCTGGTGAGGGTGCTGCTGAACATCTGCGCGCAGGTCAGCTCGTTCCAGTAGCAATTCACGAACACATCGTCTCTACTGGGCGCTAACTAAAAATATGTAAAGCGACGCATTATGCGTATCTTATTTATTTTGAAAAGTATTGTTTTATAATGCTACTTGTAGATAAATTGAATTCATCTGCTCACTTTTTGCAGTGTCTCAATAGAAGAAGCGTTGACAAACTCAGGTCCTTCGGTGCGAACGTAATTACAAACCAGTAACATGTCTTCATAAGTCTTCAGGCTGCAATTAAATTAAATTATCTTTGATTTCATCATTGTTTTGTTATATCCCTCATGTCTTGTACAAGGCATGATCAAATTTATTACGGCCTTTACTGAATACGTGTTTTACTGTCATTTACAAGATGGGACGCAACAGGGATTTTGCTATTAAGCTTTGACAGATAGACACTGAATCAGTTTGATAACGTCCAAATAGCCACCGGTCATGCACCAGTGATTAATGTGAAATTATTATATCAAATATAAATTGGTAAAAAGGTCCATAAGCGATGATAGCCAAGTGGTTAAGACTTCGGCCTCGTATTCGGGGGGTCCGGGGTTCAAATCCCAGGCACGCACCGATGACTTTTCTAAGT
>DWLO01004280.1:0-10129 GCA_018245335.1 Dalla quadristriga | reverse complement strand
ATATATCTATGTTACCAGTTTATGGAGTTCATATTTGGAGAAGACCCTAAACATAAACATTGGCGACCGTGACAGGACATAAAATAAAAATTGTTAAATTTTGAATGAACTATAACGTGGTACAAGGAATGCGTCAAGTTGCCAATAACCCTGTATACTTATATTAACTCGTACTCGCATCGTCCGAATACCATCCCAGAGGCTCCACTGAAAATCAGCCCTGCGGTTTCCAGCCGCAGCAAATGCTCTTTGGGACGTGGAATACAGCATAACGTGCAGTTTTCAAATTTAAAAGTATATTGTGTAATAATATTAAAGGTAGGTACTTATTTTAAAAATTATTTTATGCAATCATCTAAGTTCTAAGTTAGGATTTCAACATTACATGTTTGTTTCTATGAGATGTAAAAGATTCTCCATATACTGTACAAAGACTTCTTACCAATTCACTGGCAAGCACTAAAATGCGTATCAATATAAAATCTTCCATTTTTAAAAGGTTTCAAAAAGGTTCAAATTCTGCTTCAATGTCACCGACCAGTTCTTTGTCAAGTCCATCTTCAAACTCGCTGTCTACGAGGATGATATTAATATTTTCAGCTGCTTCCTCTTCTGCACTTTCCTCTACTTTGTTTGCATTTTCCATCTCTGCTCTCTTCTTTTCTGTGTATGTTTCCCCAGAATCGCGCCATCTCTGTTTCTGTTCTTCTTGTTCCTTTATGCTTCTCTCTCTAATGGGCGTCATCTGTCCCATTTTCTTTCTTTGGTCGTATCTCCACCTCTCTTTCGCTCTCGCCTCCTCGTATCTTTCGGGGTCCGCTTTTAGCTCAGCGTATTTCCTACGCTGCAATGCTCTTCGCTGCGACAGTTTCCTCTCCCGTTTACTCATCAAGTCCAGATCTGCAAGAAAATATAGAATGTGAGGTACAAATCACATCATACGCATCACATTCTAATACTATCGATTAATATTAACAACTGATTTTATCGCCCATAACCGAGACTGCACCAGCAAACGGCCTTTCCCATTTATTTTTATTGATAAAAGATATTAAAAAGCCGAAGCCAGACAACTAACACCAAAAAAAAATTCATGACTTCCATTACATTTTCTAGATTAAACTTTGGTACAGGTTTATGAAATATTAAGAAGCTAGGATCTATCAATGGTGCTGTAGAAAGGAATTATCTGAAAAAATACTTACCCAAAAGGCGACTGACATTGAATAAGACTTCAAACTGATCACCACTTTTATCGCATTTTTTCAAACAACTTAAAAACAGGGAGGAGTTTATCAATTCGTCTGCATTTATCAGATATCACGATTGAAATAAGAACAAATGAGTTCACAAGTAATGTACAGTGCACAGCTAAAAATTTAAGCATGAGATACTTTTTGTAGTCAATGAAAATAACTTGTGAAATATGGGTACCTAGCGCATAACATGGAGTTGAAATCCCAAGCAGCAACTGTAAACTTAATGGTTTAACAAATGCAATTATTTGTTAGTGATGATTACTAATACTTCACCTTGTATCGAATACGATTATAATGATAAGATTAGTAATACATATTAGTTGTATAAACTATTCAGGGTAGTTTCGTAAAAAAATCTTCCATAGCAATCAGCTTTTGATCAGCAGTGAAACAAATAAATTGTTACTAAAAACTTTCTGGAGTTTTAATTAAAGAAAGAGAATGATGATTTATAATTTTATATTTTTGATATTTAATTCAATGACAAAAGATAATAGATTTCGGCGTTTTAATGCTACCAACAATCGAATTTTATATTCGTTTTAATTTTTATATTGTAGGTATTACAGACCGTGGCATTATCAATAACTTTTCTTAACATTGATTTGATGCTTAATATAATCGGTTAGTGATGATAAAATAAGATGTTAATAATATATAAAGAATAATATATAAGTGATGTATATAAATGATCATATTTCGCCTATTCCTGCAGTCCGATTGGCACCAACGGTGACATACGCGCGCTCAAATGCGTGCCGATTTGACGTATAATACACGGCGTGACGTCATGAACAACATCATTACCGGCGCCATTTTGGATTTACAGTGGCGTTGCTCAACCTTGAAATCACTGTGAGACAAACCAAAACTTGACATAAGTTTTTCTTCATAGGAAAGTTGATATTACTATACGTTTTTGAAACAGCGTAAAAAATAGCTGTTCCCGTAGCCGAAGAATTTAATGGTAATGTTGACGGTGCAAAGTAGCAATACAGAATGAATGACAAGCGCTAAACCGACGTCGGCAACCAAATGCCGATCAGATTTTAAAGCGCGCTATCGGCGCCGTGAGCAGTCTAATTGCGCATTTCAATTCGGACCAGCGACAAGTCGTCAGCACTGTGAGCACTGAAAGTGCAAATCAGACTGCAGAGATACATTTGTAAATTACATGGCACTAGCGCATCGCAAGCGATGAAAGAGGTCTTTCTATAAAGGCTGACCATGAATATGGATCCTTGCAATTTTGTAGTAATTCTCACCTATTGACAAGATAAGCCGCGCCGGTCTCGTTCTGGGACGAGTGACCGCTAGTGGCAAAATGTCTTGAGCGCTTCCTTGCTTCCGAGGGCACGTTAAACCGTCGGTCCCGGTTGTTATCCTTGTCAAGAAGCCTTCAGGCGGCCTAAGAACACTTGAGCTGGCCACTAAGATCTTCTTCGCCTCCGCCGGCGGCTAATACTCGCTGTGCTAACTGGTGTGTCTCACCTTCCGAAGGCGCTTGTATCAGCTGGAGCGTCCCGTCCACGATATGGCCGGAGATGACCCCGGTGAGGTTGTTCACGTTGAGCTGCTGGCGGATCTTCTTCGCCTCCGCCTCCAGTTGCTGCTGCAAATACAGCTCCTTGTGGTGCACCTTGTTGTGGTACTTTAGGTGGTGTGCCTTGGTGAACTTCTTGTTGCACGGTGCGCACCTGGAAATAAGATACGTCTCAATAAAGTAGCTTCCCAAGGCTCCGCTGAAAATTAGCTCTGCGGCACTGCTGCCGTAGCATGATGCTGAGGGAGACTTGCGGCGACGGGTCCCTTTCAGTCCCTTTGGGAGATTCTTTCGTTTATTATATTACGCTTTATATATACGCTTAGTGATATACTGGCTTAGCTCAAAAAAGTAGAATTTTTGGGAAACCCCTAAAAACAATTATGAAATTTTGTCCGGTGAAAAACCACATTAAATTAAAGAGACCCATGTTACGCTGTGTCAACAAAGAAGGTGAATTTCGTTATAATTTCAATTTGCAATCATAGATGACGTTAGTAGAAGCCTGTGAGTATGCGTGACTCAATTCGAGCCCATGTCTTATTAGGTCTGTATATCATTAAGAGTGCGATATATATTTAAACATGTCTAATTAACTCCGTGTAATCAATTTATTTCGAGCAATGTGTGGTGTATACTCTTATGTGCCGAATAAACTTATTTTCTTTCTTTCTTTCCTTCTTTCTAACACCAACCCCGCAGCCGAAGCAGAATAGCTGGAGCCGAACATAAATACTCTGGTATCGACGAGATGAAAAAGGTAACAGAGGCAGGCCATTTTTAATATGGGAGAATGACTTCGACTCACCATCGAGTGTTACTTACGAAAATTTCTTCTCGCCAGTATGCGTGAGCATGTGGTTGGCGAGCACGTAGGAATACGTGAACGCCTTGCCGCACAGCGAGCACTGGTACGGACGCAGGCCCATGTGTAACCTGCAACGTGGACGACACATTTGTTAGTTATAGAGTACAAGTATTCATTTGCCTTTTCACAATACTTCATAATTACAAGTAGGCACAGAAAACATATTTAAAAAAAAAGACAAAATGGAACCGCGCTCCGCTTATGCCATGGTTTTAACATAAATCCATGTTCCACACTTCTATTGCCACTTTATTGCCTAAAATGGGTCGCACTGAAAACCAGTGGCTCGAGGTCTTGTATCGCAGCATAGGCTGAGTGCGTTCCAATTTACGTCAGACGCGCACACATTATTTCCTTTAAATCCAAATTGCATTTTGTAATTTTTTTTATTATTGTTTGTTTTTAATTTTAAGCATTTCTGTTGTTATTGTTGTCGTAGTGTTGCAACTTTGATGGTAAATAAAGTATTTTCTATTTTTCATAAAGTCGACATTGGCTCTTGTTTCTGCCTAGTGTCGTAATTCTAGCTGTGCCTCGTTCAGAATGCACACGTGCGAACCTGCATGTTCTAACTTTCTATTACCATAAAGGCTACATTGGCTCACCTCTCGTGTTTCTACATGGTCCCGTAGTCCCCGAAGCGGCGCTCGTTCCTCGCCGTGCCTCGTTCAGAACGCAAGCGTACCTACATGTTCCATACTTCTACAGCCATAAGAGCTACATTGGCTCACCTCTCGTGTTTCTACCTGGTCCCGAAGTCCCCGCAGCGGCGCTCGTTCCTCGCTGTGCCTCGTTCAGAACGCACGCGTACCTGCATGTTCCATACTTCTATAGCCATAAGAGCTACATGGTCTCACCTCTCGTGTTTCTGCCTGGTCCCGTAGTCCCCGAAGCGGCGCTCGCAGATGCGGCACTTGTACGGCTTCTCGCCCGTGTGGCGCTGCATGTGTCGCCTGAGCGCCTCGTTCAGAACGCACGCGTACCCACACACGCTGTTGTCAAACTTTTGTTACGTACGTACCGATTACATTGATAGTTCGTGATGGTGGGAGGAAGGTTCAAAAATCGATGATCGTTTATATTAATGATGTATAAAGAAACGGCGCGACACAAAACATCTTAACTAAATGCTACGAGTAATTTATCGATCTTACGACTTGACCATTAATTTTGCCGGCTGAAATGGGACGCGTGTATGACACAAAACTGAAAGATTCTGTGGGCGAACAGACAAATGTTCAGACAGACCACAGGCGAAATATGACTAAAAACCAGCATTTTCGCCAGCTTAGAGCGTGGTTTATAGACAAAGTTATTTAATGTTTGAACCTTCCATAGCCACCTTCATCACACCTCCCGGAATCACCTCATGTTTGAGCTCGACCGTGCTAGTGGAAGCGCCGTTCGCAGACGACACTTGTATGACCGGTAGACAAGACACCGCACACACCCTATGGTAAAACCGCGATTTCGCCGAGGAAGTGCGCGGTGGTGCGTAGGCTCGTGAAATTTAGAGACGTGAGAGTTTGTAACTGACTTTGAAGTTATCACGCGGCAAACGAAGAGGGAGATAAGATAACAGACGTCCCTTAGAAACCATTTACAGTTTTATCGGATTGTACAACTTTTACATTTTTATGGTCTTTCTTTTGTTTAATGTGTATTTTATTATCACTGCATTTAAAAATCCCCCCCATACTTTGAGCAGTCTTAGCAAAAAGGAGAAGAAAGCCCTCTAATGGAGACCATGACTCGGAAAAAGGAGCACAAGTCGCCTTTCGACAAGGTGAACTGACGACCTGAAGAAAACAGCGGGAAACTGCTGGATTCGGAAGGCATAGGACCGGTCGAATCGGCGTCTATTAGGGGATGCCTATATCTTGCAGTGGACGTCTAAAGGCTGAAGGATGGATGGAAAGTGTCAGCACAAAGTCTCAGCCGTCTCGCCCCACCCGCACCGCCGCGTCAAACGCGCGACAATAAATCGCACACGACTCGCCTCTCGTGCTTCTGCCGACTGCCGAAGTCCCCGAAGCGGCGGTCGCACACGCGACACTTGTACGGCCGGACGCCCGTGTGCCGTATCATGTGGCGACGCAACTCCATGTTCAGAACGCACGCGTACCCGCACACGCTATACGGAAAATCATAACACCTTTTAAGAGGACCATTACATGCGTCTCTACTCTCTCTCTCTCCCGCATATTCTAACATTTTCAATTACTGTAAGAGTCTAGGTAGACTTTTGAAAAGTGTGATTCGTCATCATTTCAGACATACTTTTATTTTCATACACCTAATTTTTGACACGGAATACTGGCGTGGAAAAGTATAAATGTTTTTGCCCTTTTTCTCTACCAAAAACTAGGTATACGAAAATTAAAATACGGACTGTTTATAATATATTGTAACTTATCCAATTGTCACAAAAAGATCTATTATATTTTATATAGCTTTAGGATTTTGTAACTCTTTTTGTTTATTTCTTCTTTTGCCTTTTAATTGTCTGAACATTTCAGAACTCTTTTTGAAAACTGGTTCCAAAAACACCTGGCCAGGCCAAGAATAATAAACATCTAATTCTTCTTTTATTAGATATCTGAACAAAAGCGCGGGTGCGGTTGCGTCCTAAACATCGAAAGGCAAACGGTGTGTGCAGTGTGGAGTTACCGGACGTTGCATTATTGGTACAGAAACTTGCCTTTGAAATGTCGCAAAATCTCAAAAAGGCCCAAAATTTCAGGCAATATAAACAATTTTTTTTAATTATATTTAAGGGAATAGATGTTTTTCTGCAAAGTATTACAACGGTAATTTCACTTGATAAACCAGACTCTCACACCGTTTTTTGATACAGGAATTTAAGAAATAAGTAGGTATCTTATAGTCGCAAATGTTTTTTTCCATTTTGGATAAATTCAAAGTCAAGTTGTCAAGAATAATCTGTTTCAATTCTGAAATGAAAATTTGATCGCGATTTAGAAAAACACCCGCACCCTTGCCTTGTTCAAACATGGAGGTAACACCATAAAATATAACATGTACATAAAACAACTTAAATAATGAAATACACCTGCGCCATCAAGAAAACTACTTCAAGGAAAAAACGGGTGTTATAAATTATAAGTTTGTCAAATATCTAGCCAAAGAATCAAAAGTAAATTAAACTATGTTTTGAAATTACTATGTTTGACCAACCCCTTCAGTTCTTAAAGCCCTAGCAGACATGCTACTTTTAGCATCGGCTATCGACGATTTAGCTGCTTTTCAGTTATTGCCAGGTGGTAGAACCACGACACACCCATTTCTGTCGTGAAATTATTGTTTTTCAACGATCGTGGTTCTGGTCGGAAAATTGGGGATGCCGGACACACTTATACCAGAGGGGGCTCTCTCGGTCCTCAAGGACAGCAACGTATCTGTGGCCAGCTCCGAATAAGAAAATAACTAACGATTACTAGCTGAACGATTAAATTTTTTTAATAACAGGACTAACTCACATTAACAGTCCTAATTCCCAGTCCTATTACTGGCGAATACTTACCAACTAATATTCCTATTAACACGTAATACTAACAGGAGTAGCTAACTCACTAACAGTGCTTTGCAGTCCTATTCGAGGTTTGTCACAGATTTCCATGAGCGGTAGTGGTTGGTGGGATTGCATGGTCGTTAGCTATTAATATAACAAAAAAAAAGTGTCTATAACAGAGCTATGCTAAAATAGAGTCTAAAGTAAAATCTTGAAATCATTGACAAAATTATTGTATGCCCGCATAGGGTAGACTGTTGTGAACTATTAATTTGCTGTAACATCTTTTCTTAACCAACAGTACACAAATTTCATAAGAAACAAACAGTGCCCTTGTACCATTTTCATCTTATTTGATTATTTCCTACTTGAAGTGTGTACATAAATTATTAAATAAATAAATAATAAATAAAGGTTTTTCTTTTAATAGAATAGAATAGCTTTTAATTGTTTTTTTCACATCACTTCATAACAAGTAGGTAGGTACAGAATACATATTTAAAAAAGACAAAATGGAATCGCACTCAGCATTATGACATGGTTACAACATGAAGCCATGACGCTGATTTTCAGGACGGCCCAGGTGTGAACTAGTTCGGGCTATTGTTAGGTAATTTGTGAACTTACATACGTATTATTAGGATATTATATTAATAACTTATAGGTATATAGCAAGAATACCTTTTATAATTACTATGAATAATTCTATACTTTTTGAATAAAAAATTAAATAAATTTAGATATTGTATGGCTCCTTTTACACACATATTTATTATATAATAATACTTTAATGTATGTGAGTGTGTTTAGTGAATGTGTAATACCAATCATATATTTTCTTTTCCTTTCTTTTCTTTCTATCTAAATATATAAGGCAGTGACATACCTGCAGACAAACGGCTTAATGCCGAGATGCCGCCTAATATGCGCTTGCAGAGATGCATTGGACGTGAACGACGCGCCGCACGTTTCGCATATGTGCCTGGGAACCAACACAATAATAATGAAACTTTATTTCAGATTGTACCTTCTATTTATATTGCAAGTGTGTTACACCCCATCAAAAGTCCACTACTGAGCACGGGTCATCTTTCAAGGAAAGAAAGGTAAGGCTATGGCCAGTGTTGTGGACGGATTAAATAAAAAATAAAAAAATTATAACCGAGAAGAGGATGACACGCGACACTAAGAATCGTAATCCAAAGACTACACACATCATACAAACGTCTACACCAAGGTGTAGACATGACATGGCTGATGACGTCACGTTTCGTTTGAAACAATGGGGTTGCGTTTCGCAATTCTAAATTTCAATCGCCTATTTTATAAACGGCTTTTATTAATTTTTGCCATTGAAAAATATTGTTATAATGGGTTAGATTGAATGTTCCTAATATTAATAAAAAGTAGCTTATGTTCGCTATCGTGCCCATAAACTATTTCATGCAAAAAACGCTTTGATCCGTTACAGAGTGAAAGAAGAACAAAGCAACATATATTTCATTGGTAATTCGCCAGTACACTTACGTTTTATCATACACGTATCTCTTGCGATGTTGAGACTTCTTCTTCTTCTTTGGCTTGGGGTTGAGTATGTGGTCTGGTATGGGCTCGGAGAATGCCATGATGGTTTCCTTGAGAAGAACATCCTCGGCCGGTACTTCCTCCACTTTAGGTTTGGGCGGCAGCGGCGTCTTGCGTGGACGCCCTCGCTTTTTAGGTGTCACTGGCTGAACGAATTAAACAAAAAAATCAGCTAATTACTACTGCTAAATACTAACTGTATATAGCTTCATAGCATGATTTTCTGTATACATAATTTGGTTCTACATTATGTACATTTTAAAATAAATAAATGTACATAATTATACTTCTCCTTATCCAAACATTTTGATAAATTTGCTAACCTCTTTTTTCACTTCTGGCTCAGAATCTGGATCATCAGCACCCGGCTCAAAGTCTGGGTCGTCAAAACCTATGCAAATCAAACAGAAAGACAATGACAATAAAGATTGAAAAAATCACCTTTTAATTTTTTTAAACCCTCATAATACTCATAAATCACGGCACTGAGAAAGCCTCCAAAAAAGCTACATTTCAATCTTTCCATAAAATGGCTTTTGAAGGTCCACTGCAGGACATAGGCCTATTTCCAAGTCTTTTAGGTTGTCGGTCCACCTTCTGAGTTGTGGTCTCTATTTGTGGAACTTACTTCCCCATCAGTTTGCAGTCCGTCAAATGACATGGCCGGTTCATTGCCACTTCAGTTTGTTAGGCACATATCATAAGGTTCAAATTAAAGTGCGGTAAGGACAAGAACTGTACTACAGAATAGTTGTGTACAGGAAATCTCAATATTTAAGATGTTCTAATTGGCTTCTTTGAATGGCATACCTTCAGCTCCAAAAGCCTCCTCATCTTCAGTAGGTTCCTCCTTTAGGTCCATAGATCCAGATGCCAGCATTGTAGTCAGTGCTTCTCTCTCCTTCTGTACAGGTTTTGGCTTTTTCCGCTGGTATGGAGACACATCTGGAAACAAGTTAAATTAAATAATATTGACACCTGGTGACTGCCAGGTGAATAGCATATATTATTGGGTTGGACAGAAGAACATGTCTGAAAAACCCCTGGTTTTGATATATTTTACAGCTTTTCATACATTTCACACAGAATAATTACAAAATAATGCGTTTCATGTAGTCCATATACTTTGACATATTTCCCCCTGTGAACAATGTATTTTATGAAATCCTCAATATGAAAATGATAAATTAGTAATTAGTGATCTTACCAATAATACAAATGCGAAAATTATTTGTTTGATACTCGGTCACGGCTAAACCAGACAAACCAATTTTTATAGAATTTGGTAGAGGTAGTTCTAGTAACAGATGGTCTTATTGAAATTTGAATAATTTATAACTAGA